>VZTF01005565.1:1208866-1259944 GCA_013397755.1 Cnemophilus loriae
GAGAGGGAGGATAGGCCTCAGCGCCTGGGGAGAGCAGAACTGTTGGGGCCAGCGTTAAACGCCGGGTCTCTGTTTCTCGGTGACCGTGAGCTGGCAGGTGCTTGTCCCTCTTTTTTTTTTTTCAGTCCCCCCGCTCCTCTCTTTTTGCTCCCATTCTCCCTTCTCCCCTTAATGAGATGTCTTTGAGGAGAGGAGGCTGCCCCTTGTGTTTTAACTCCCTTTTTTTTTTTGTGAAGGAGAAAGGAAAGTGGGAAACGGGAAGGAATCCGGAGAGCCAGGGATGTAGGGCATTTAGTTGTTAATATTAATTACAGCTCTTACAAGTCGGAGGATTTTTAGGTATTATTTTTCATCGTCTGTTGTGATGGTTAGCTGTAATACTATTTGAATTCCTTGTCCACTCAGGTTTTCTTGCCAGAAACTGTTCTTGAAGGGCGGATGAGGATGGGAATACACTGAGGGAAGAGCAATATAATTTGTTCAAAGTGGTTTTTACTTCCTGGTTTTGTCAGATGGTTAATACCAATGTTAACGTAATAAAAACGTGGGTTTCTTTAGCTGTATTCAGTGTGCAGACTTAAATGCTAGTATGGCTTTCCATTCAACAGGAAAGAACTTGCAGCTATAGGCAGTGGTTCAGGGAGTGAAAGGGAGAAATGGCATGTGAAGGTTTATTTGACCTGACTGGAAAATAACTTGATCTTAAGTTGGTTCATTTAAGAAAAAGAAAACTCGCTTGCTAGAACTCTGCTTTGCTCCAGGAGGTGATGCTGTTTTCCAGTAGCTTCCTCGGAGCCTCACTAATACATGGATCTTTAATGGGAAAAATAGAAGACTCTCTCTTTCAGATTGAGAGGAAGAGCAGCACTAAGCCATTACAGGACTTATGAAGGAGGAGGGAACCACTGAGTTTTGTGTAATATGGCTACTGTGGTTTTGTTTAAAATACTCTTTTTGTGGGATTTCTTATAGGCACGAGTCGAATTCTTTTTTTGTATTGACTGAAGAAAGACTGACTTGCTGGCATATTCCATCTTAGGAAATAAACATGTTTTCACTCTGCGCTAGTTGCAAGCTTGCTTTTTTGTTCCAGGAGCAAATTCATGGGTCTCCCATCTGTGTCTGAAACATTTCACATTTCTGGGCCTTCTAATCAAACAACGTGAATGTTTGGGGTTTTGAATGATACCAGAAAGGTATCTTAAACTAATTGAAATAGAGACAGAGTTGTGGTTGCTCATCTTAATTAACATGCACAACAGTAGTTCATAGTAATCTGTGATATCAGTGGTCAGTCCTTAACTTTAATTCTCCTGTTGACTAACTGGAGAAATGAAATCTTTGAAACCTGGGCTACGCGTCTGAAAGTGGCATTGAGAGGCAAGGGTAACAACCTTCTTTTGAGCTTTTGGTGAGAATAGCTGCCGTAACTGGGTTTGTTTTGTCTGTTGAAGTTGTTGTCTAGCTTTTGCTGCTTCAAAGTAAGATTCTTCTGTGACCTCTCTTTGGATGCCAGCCTTCAAGGGTTTGTGGAAAGCACGTGGAACTCTACCTGTGGTAGGAGTAGCTTAGTTGCTTTCAAGGTCTGGACCCTTCTGGGCTTTTAGGCCTGTGTGAAGTGTTTCATATTGGAAAATAGGAAGCTTAATTTGAAGCTGGCATAGTTAATATACACAGGATGTATTTTAATTTTCCATGTCTTATAATATCTGAGCGTCGTAAATGTTAGCTTGCATTTACCTGATAGGAACTTCTGGCTAATTGCAGCACAGAATTGTAAGATGGTGCCTAATCCCCAAAGGTGGAAGTAGTGTTCTAAGCAGACAGCACGGGAAAGAGGAGAGGAAAACCACTGTCCTGTGGTGAAGCAAGTGCATAAAACACCACAAAGCAGAATATTGGCAATGAGGCTGCAACTAGAGTAAGTTTAAGGCTCCTGACTTGCCTGTCATCCAAGCCATAGAAACATGATTTCTTTCCTACCTGAGAGGAAAATTACCTCTGTTTGGGGAATATGAATTACCTCTATTTGGGGAATATGGATACAGAAATTATTGGCGTTGTCAGGTGCTATTGCTATCCAGTAGTGTCCTGGAACTCAAGACTGAACCTTCCCTTTCTAGATTTTATTTCCTTTCATCGTATCCCCTTTTTTATTGTCACCCCAGTCTCCAGACCTTCCTTCCAGGTCCTACTGTCTTTCAGGAACATTGTATAAGTTGTTGGGTTGAACACAATACAATGATACTACATTTTTTCTGGATGCTGTCAGTTTTGGTAAAAGATCACTTGTGTCAGATGAGCTTGCATGAGGCTTTCTGAACATGTCTCTAGTTATTCGTAAAGACAAGTCCTAAGATCAGAGCCCTTTTTTCCCTAAATGTTTGGTTCTGATTCTTTTATTTTTAAAATAGTTTTTTTCTTTATACCACATTGGAGTAGAGGTGAAAAGACAGCTTTTCAAATCTGCGTATAATTTACGCAGCGTGAAATGTTAGTGCCTTTTTGTTTACTTGGATTAATTGGCAGTGGTCAGGTCCCATATTTTGGCATCTCTACGGATCATCAGTTCAGTACACCTTCATGTACAGGTTTCCTTGAAAAGTGTGTACTGAGGAAAATGATCCTGCTTCAGCTAGATTTCAGAGGTATGAAGTGTAACTCTCAAAGGTAAATAGTTAATTACGTGGTAGTCATAAGCTTATTCAGTATTTAAGTAGTTAAGTATTACTAATTAATTAACTTGTGATGTGATTACCTCAGTCATTTTAAAAAGGCAACTGGTGGGCCCATTTAAACTATGTAATTTTGTGTATCCATAAAGAGAGTGACTTACAGAGTTTCTTTTTAAGCTGAGAAGTGGCATAACAGATACAAATTTGTTGTGTAAGCCTGCAGTCTTGAATGGCTGCTGGGAAACCCCTTAGGAAGGAACACCCTTGAATAGGCTCTTCTGAGATGGAGTCTGTTGAGAATTATTTTTTGTTATTTACAAGTCAGGTATGTTCTCTTGCATACATCTCTTGCTCCCTGTTTTCAGGATGCTCTGCAACTGTAGAGATTTGCTACTTGTTTGTTCAGTTTTGAAATGAAAAGTTTCAGTTCTGTAATTCAAAGCATCTGTCTTCAAGGGCGAACAGTAACTGCTTGTTCAGTAGGCTCAGTGTGCAATTTGCTGTACTTGGTTAAAATGGGTTCTTTTTCAAAGGAACGAAACCAAAACTGCTGAAAGTTTGTAATATGGGGATTGTTATTTTGAGTTCCAATTAGTTGTCCGTAATGATCTATTCCGGTCATCTCATTTTCTGTTAGCTTTTCCAGGTCCAGCTCTGTCACTTGTTAAGTATTTATTTCCTAGTGATATTTTAGTAACCACAGAAGCACAGAATATTCTGAGTTGGAAGGGACCCACAAGGATCATTGTGTCCAAGGCTTGGCTCTGCATGGGACACTGTCGTGTTGTATCTTTAAACCTAATTTCAGATTCAAGTATCTGTTCCTTCAGAGCCCCAACATGGCATCTCATTGATAAGTCAGTAACAGAAACTGATGGTGATCATCCCCCATCCTCCTTGATCACTTGACCTCTTGTTTTGGCTGTCATCTGTCACCTCACCCGTGTCACACTGATCACTGTCTTCCCTGCACAGCTTATCTAGGTCAGTAGAGCCATTGTGTATTGCCTTTAAGACAGCCACAGTTATGTAGGTACATCTGGGCTGCTACAGGGAGATGTATTTGTAGTGCTTGACTCTGCCAGTTCACCTGCTGTTCCAGTTTATTATGCTTTTTTTGTTTTGTTTTGTGAAGTCATTCAGTGTTATCAGAAACTACTTTTTTTTGCTTCTTTATGGTTTGTCTACAGCTTCTGCTACTGGGACATATACTGGTGCTTGAGTCCTCATCCAGTATAGCTGTTGACATTGATGCAATATGTTCTTCTGAAAGTACTGGCTGTTGTGGCAGCTGATGAAATTTGGAAGGTAGAGGATTTTAGTAAGTAAATTGAGAAGGCCTAGCAACACTGAAAACAGATTTGAAAGTTGTACTACATCTGAATTACTCTAATACTTAGCTTCTTTGGAGCACAACTACAGCTAAAAGTGGTGGCAATATATTGCCTTGCAGATGGGAAGTGGATCACAGGAAACAAGTTCCCAGTTTAAAGCAATTATTTTCTGTACCGTGTAGTGTAGTTTTTTCTGCCAGGAGGAGGAATCTTCCTCTTCTGGTGGTTGTAAGATTGTTTTACTTAATGGTGGTATGGTGTCATTGGCCAATGTGAAAGAATAAATAATTTTGATTTCTTTTACTTAAAAGAAGCAAAACTGTGGCTTTTGGATTTCACTGGTTATGCCCACGTGAATCTTCTCATCTGTGCCAAAAGGTTTGGAGAGCAACAAACAGGCAAACTTGGGGTGAATGGGTGTTGTTGAGTCAAGTTAATGAAATTTATTTGCTGTGTACATGATTTACAAAGTGATCTGAGTTAGGAATAACAGAGTGGCAACAGAAGAGCCTTTCATTTAAAACAGTTACGTTTGGATTGTGTAGTCCAAACATGCATGTCACCTGTACCTGCCTGTCTTTCACCATTCTGGTCCTGAATATTTAAGTGTAGGGTATTTTTCCTATCCTGAAACTGTTCTTGCTGTCGATTCATATCCATCTTGGCATTTTACCAGCCAGGCAAGGCACTGAAAGGAATTGGTTTGTTTCATATGTTCAGGTAATTCAAGATGCACTAAGTGCAGTAGGAAGCTTTTGCAGAGTAATTATGTTGGAATGGTTTCCTTGGTCTGTGACCAGCTTTCTGGCATTCCCGTGGTAATTTGATGCTGATGGCCTTATTCCCAGCAATGGCTGTGTGCTGTGTTCCCCTTGTTACTAGCCTCCAAACCCAGACTCAAAACACTTGGACCCTCAAACCTTGAACATATTCAGTGGGCAGTGCCATTTCCCTCTTTCAAAAGAAAACACAGCAATTATCAAACCTCGGTAAAATTTAGCGGGTGACTGTGCAAGGCTGAACACTTAGTTTAACCTTTTCTTAGAAGAAGGTCAATGAATTTTAAGTTCAAATGCTTGTTGTACAACATGTGTTTTATGGATTATGTTATCTTTGAATTGTCCTTTCTGATGGCAGCCTTTCCAGTGGCTTTTTACAGTCACATTACCAAAGATGCTCTGCTTAATCAGCTTCCATAAAAACCCAGGTTAGCTCTCTGCAGTGTGAAGGATCAGTGATCTTGCACTCCAGTTTCGGTACTGCTTGACTTAACAATGTTTGGTCTTGTAATAAAAAGCTTGAAAGCTTGTCAGGTATTTACAGAGATGTCGTGAGCTGCGCTTGCAAAGATGTGAAGCATGCTGTGAGACAGAAAGTGTCCCAGAGATTTTGGGAAAAGTGCTGGCACTCGAATACTCTCTTGCATGTGTGTAGACTAAAGTAATTCAAAAGCAATTTAGCCAAGTCTTTATTTGAATCTATACTAGAGAACTTCAGTATGCTAATGAAATGTTTAGTGCTGGTAACTGTTACGGGATTTTAACATACTGATGCTTATTGTCTCAAACCCTTTTGTTAGGTGGTATTTTCTTTCAAGGTCAGTTGACGCAGCAGAGCTGGCCTGTAGGTTACAGCCTGATGTAACATTTTCAGATGGCTCAGTCAGTCTATACATTTGTAGTGGGATGTAAGTGAAATCTCTTATGCTTGTGTGTTTTTCTGTAGTTTCTTCCAGTATATCTAAGACAGCAGATATCTCTTGGCTCTAGGGAAGAGGTGTAAAACAGCATGAAACTAATGGGCATGTTTCTAGCAATCTTCATGGGAGCTCAATTTCAAAAGCAGGAGGTAAACCTGGAGAAGACAAATAGAGGTGTTTATGCTGACTTTGATTGCCAGGGTTAACCTGGGTGAAAATGACTGGTTTATTGCCTTTCAGGGTAAAATACTGGTTTCTTGCACTAAAGTGGTGGCTTGTCGGTGTTAAGAGTTCTCTTAGTATTATGGACTAAAGCATATAATGTCAGGGCATCGATATTGAACTGCTAGAGAACCAGGCATACCCAGGCAGGGCTACTAAGAATGCGTTCCTGAGAAGGATTAATTACCAGAAACTAAGGCTTGATAGTGTAGTCTCCACTGCGGGTATCTCAGTACGCTAATTGTTGGTGAAATACCATAATTATCTGAAGAATATTCATTGGCATTCAAATATTTTTGGGACAGACATAGTTTCATTTGCAAGGTGCCAATCCCACGTAGTCTCATGGTGGCTGCTTTAAGAGTAATCTGCTTAATATGGCTCTTACACCAACCAGCACTGTTGACTTGTTAAAATATTTCAGAATCCAGTGCTTCAGGAAGCTGCTTTAGTGGCTAAATGGTGAATCTAACTGCAACAAGCAGAGGAGTTACGTGAACACTGCAGAGAGCTTCTGGAAAGATGAGTTGATCCCACAGGGATGATTTCTTGGCAGTTCTGTGTTTGCACACGGTACTGTTGGTGTACCAGAGATGCTGTGGGTTAGCTACTTCTAACACTGTACATTCTGGCAGTGTGTGCCTTTCCAGTCCTTCTTCAACCTAAATTTCTTACAGGTTTTTCCCCTTCATTTTCTTCTGACAGTAAGAATGCTTTTGCTAATAGCCTTGCCACGTGATGAGGACCTTCAAAAATCATCTGTTTGATCCATTTTGATGTTGTGAGGTTTATCAGTGCCCACGGCTGGAAAGTTAGTGTGACTGCTACTGAAGAGAGATGCTTTAAACATAGCTCTTTTTCCAGAGCAGATCTGTTTGGTCCTGAATTTAATTTGTGTTTCAGACATCACTGGTTAATTTATAGTCATGCTAGCAGCAGAATGTTTTCAGCTCAGGTGTCAGCCTCAGTTGCCAGAGATTACGTTGCACTTCAGTCTCATGTGTAAGGCAGAGTGTCAGTAGAGCAGTATATAAGTCTTGATTTGTGAAGGGAAAGGGAGCATTTCTCAAGACTAGGCATAAATTGTACCTTTGGTATTTTGTGCAGCACATTCTTACAGCAAGAGGAATTACATTTTACTTCATAATTTTCCTTGTGAACAATAAAGGTAGAACATTAGTTGAATTTTCAACCAAAGCCACAGATAGCTTAATAGTGGGTTTGGGATTTTTGTTCATTCTGCTTTCTGCATTCAGCTTTGTTTATGTTGAATTGTAGTAGGGAGCTGAAAAGGTAATAGTAGGGGAAATAATCCTGAGAGTGACTTTCTGGGGTTTAGAATGCTTTTACCAAATATGATACATCAATCTTTTACTGTAGTGAATAGATAAAGTCTATGCTTTGTGAAAATCAGCATCACCTGACTTCATGGCACTTGTATCCATCTTCTGTCTTTGCCAGCCCAATTGGTTTGGCTGTTTATTGGAAAGAAGGAAGTTAAGGTCTCTCACAAATGAGTTACATCACTGAGGATTAAGACATGTGGGTTTTTATTCCTGTGAAATGGATGGACAAGGGCCTATCCTGCCTGCAGTTACAGGGGATAGATTTCGAGTGCTAATTCTGGGCTTATTCAAGAAATGGGAGAGGGGGCAGGGCCATCTTTGGTAAACACTAGCTACTTTTTGATGAGGCCTATGAGACAACATGTGTTTTCTGACATTCTCTCTTTGAATAATCCAAAACTTGCTAGGTGTCAGAACTCTGATTTACATGAAACATAGGTAGGAGATGTGTTGTTTTATCTTCAGTTAGGTTTTATTATAGAAATTGAGCAGCACAAGTTTATAAAACCTACATTTTAGATTAGCCAGATTTTGACCCAAGTAGATTAATTTCCTGGGTGCTTGCATGCAGTGACTTTACTGTTTGGAGCAAACTCTATTAAGAGTCCACCTTGTGTCCAGCACTTCTGAGCTAATTTTTTTTTTTTTTTTGGCTACTCTTTAGTTTGCCTTGATTGTAAGAGAAGTGCATTTTTACATTTAACAGAGGGTTTTTTTCCCCAGTCAATCCAGAACTCCAACTTGTTAGATATGTCTGTTCAAGAGGATAGAAAGAATTCAGTACTTCAAGGAGAAATCCTTCAGAGGAGTCTTTCTGTAGTGCAAAATTTATTCTCAAAAGCATTTTCCTAGAGTGAAAGTATATTAACATTGAATTTTCTCTTTATGCGTGAGGGTGGTAGTTCTGCATTTTTGAGAGGATGGAGTAGAAAGTAAGAAATCAAATCATACTTGCTTGTGCAAATTATAAGAAATCCTAGATTGTTATTTCCACAGTGCTTCTTTCCTTGAGAGAGCAGAAAAAACCTGTCTTTCAAGAGAAGCCTCTTTTTAGAATCAGTGTGTACATACTGAGATTATGTGGTGGTAATGGTATTCTGGTGTTAACCAAAGGTAGAGGTGTTACAGTAAGGTTTTCAGCTCCAAGCAACTTGTAGACTAATGAAGATTAGATGAAGTGTGATTGTAAATGGAAGTACCCAGGTAGGAGCACTTAGAAAACGTGGAATAGATTTTGAGAAGCAACTTGTGAATTGGAAGCTTGTAGTCTATTGCACATTAAGAGAGGTGGGATAAGATGTTTAAGATGCTTGGAGAAGAGATGCACCACAAGAGCTTGAAAGACATTTTTGAAAATGTTTTTGTGATATTACAGCTGCTGGCACAAGTGTTTTAACAATTCAGAGGTGAGGAAGGGGAGTATCACAGTGATACAGGGAGAGTGATTAGGGATTGACTGTTCAGTTTGCTTAAATGTGAGAATGAAGAGTGGTTATGTAAGACTCAGTGAAATTCAGACTGAAAAGGAGGAGGTTCTTCACATGAGTGATTTTGGATCTGTGAAGTGCCTTGTCAGAAGACTTCATGAGCGTAAGAAATTTATGCAGGCTTAAAAGAAAGCTGAAGTACTTGGAAGAAATCCACAAAGGCCACCAAAGAGGAATCATAGAAGGCTTAGGAAAACACCTGAAAATAGTTTGGGGATGAAGAACACTTTGGAATATCTGGGGATGTTTTCTGTTTGTTTTTTGAGATAGTGCTAAATGAAAGTTGTGTCATACTATGAAGGAAGAAGAACTTGAACATCAAGAGAGCAGAAGGCAGAGAAAACCCAATGAGTGACCAAAGTCTTTTCACATGAAAATACTGAAAATGTGAAATGGTGTAAACAGTAATGAAAATAGGAAAAACACACTTGATTTCAGGGTGTGGGGGGGTGGGTGTTTGTATTCAATATAAACCTGGATACGTAGGTATTAGTTGAAGGAAATAAAATTTCTAATTATTCTTTATTTTTCTTTTTATTAGCAAAACCAAATAGGAAGCTGACATTCCTGTACTTGGCCAACGATGTCATACAGAACAGCAAAAGGAAAGGACCAGAATTTACGAAAGACTTTGCTCCTGTAATAGTGGAGGCTTTTAAGCATGTTTCAAGGTACAGTAAACTTGTGCATGCATCATCCTTCATCATACTGCATTTGAGGGGCATTTACAGAAGTCATCAGTTGATCTCTTCTGGCCCAGCTACTCTTCATGTGCTATTTCTGTACTTGAAATCTTGTTAGTTTAATTTATTCAGTGTTCTTTTCATCTTGGATAGTCTTACTACTGTTGGATGAAATTTGGTAGTAAATTCATCAGCATTCAGTCCCTTTTTGCCTTGGAAGGCTGTTAGCTCTTCCTGAAACTAAGACTTGCTTACTGTCTGTGTTTATGTGCTACAACAGTTCGACATTTTTCATTACTGGGTGTTGCATGATTTGTTTTTCCCCAGCAGCCACTAATCTCATTGCATGAGGAAGCTGGAGTCTTGATACAGGATTATTTTCACAATGATACACGGCTGTTGAAGCAACATAAACTTGTTTGTAGTGTTTGCAGATTTATGGGTTGAGAAGAAAACTGAGTTGTGTGTTGGCCCTTTTTTGTTTTTTTTTTTAAGCGCTCGCTAGGACACATTGAACTGGTCTTTGCTTTCTTTAAAATGTGAATTTGTTATTTTCTGAGATTATTTGACTTCTGATGCTTGGATATTGCTAAGATCTGTGAAGGTCCTTCTGTGTAAAGTAATCATACAGCAGTGCTATGCTTCTACCTAGTGCTGATACTTGCTTTTTTCCTTGTAACAGTGAGTCTGATGAGAGTTGTAAGAAACACCTTGGCCGGGTGCTGTCTATCTGGGAAGAAAGGTCTGTTTATGAAAATGATGTATTAGAACAACTTAGGCAAGCTTTGTGTAAGTATTTTGTGAGTGTATGAAGGTTCAGTCACTTGTTTGAAATAGTATTTCCCTGACTGCTGTGTTTGTTTTGATTTAGATGGAGACAGAAAGGTGAGGAAGCGCACGTATGAACAGATAAAAGTTGATGAAAATAACTGTTCACCTCGAAGTTCTCCCACTGATCCTCCTCAGGTAAAAGCATGTTTATAAAATTCTGTATTTACATATGATTTTATATACAGTTTTTCAGTTACTCTTGTTTTTGAATCGTCTCTGTTTTTCTTTTTGCATGGTCTCTGTTTTTATTGAGGTATTGTTTCTGGGCAAGGGTGGCTACACCTGAAACTTTTCATAGTTCTTCAGCAGGGTATGCTGTAACTTTAGGTATTTGACACTAAACCCAAATGTATGAACTGTACGTCCAGCTTTGTTCATGTCAAGATTTCAGCAGTAGTTTCTACCATGTGTTGAGTTCTCATTCACTTTCCAGGGTAGTAGTGAGTAACACATGTATTAGAGTAAGATTGTTATGGATTTATCGATAAAATATTTCTCAAGGTTTCAGTCATGATGGCTGTGAAAAATTCATGTCTACCTTGCACTGTTATGGCTTTTCTAATTCTTGTGGGTTTTTGTTATGGTATTGCCCTATCTCAAAAGGGTTTTTGTTATAGCAAAGAACGGCTGTCCTCCAGTCATCACAATTTAGTATGTTTCTCTGTAGCAGATATCTGGGCTTCTGTGAACATCAGCCCTACTTCCAGAAGAAGTGCACTGATACAGTCTTTTGCAATAGTGAAGCAAAACGACAAGAAAAATAATTTTTAAAAAATGTATAATATAATGAAAGGTACTGTAAAATAATCACTACTGTCAAGAAGAAAAGATTTATAAGTATTCCTGTACCAAGAATTTAAATGAAGAAGGTCTTGTAGAAAGGTGACCTTTAAAACTAGAAACACTGCAATGTTATGCTGAGGATTAAAGAGCTGGTTTTGTTTTATTTTGACTCTAAAAGCTGATACTATAAATGCTATTAAAATTACCATCAAATCAATTCTATAAGCTTGTTGTAAAATAATTTTGTTCTGTTCTAGGATCTGTTTATTTAAACTAGTTCTCAATCTTGCATGCTTTTTTCAGACCACAGATCTCATTAGAGCATTACAAGAACTAGAAAACGCTGCCTCTGGGGATGCAGCAGTTCACCAGAGAATAGCTTCCTTGCCTATAGAGGTCCAGGATGTGTCCCTGTTAGACAGAATAACAGGTGAGGGTTGGGGGCCTGGTAACCGAAATGCTGTTCTAAGAACATAATGGTACGTAATGAAATCACGCTTTACTTGTTTTTCTCTGCTTGCTTTTTAGATAAGGAATCTGGAGAGCAACTTTCCAAAATGGTAGATGATGCATGTATGTTGCTGGCGGATTACAATGGCAGGTTGGCAGCTGAAATAGATGATAGAAAACAGCTAACTCGAATGTTATCAGACTTTCTCCGATGTCAAAAAGAGTTCCTTGCAGAGAAAGAACATAAGCTGGAAGTGCGTAATGTTTTGTTATAGTCCCTTCTTCACTAAAGCTTGTTCTTGTAAATGTTTTTAGTTAGCCTAAACAACTTTTCTCTCCAAAGATAAATATTTAATTGCCACTGTTGACGTCTGTGCTTCCACCACATTATTAACACGTTGGTTGATTCTAGTGTTCTAAACCTACTAAGCCAGCTCTTTCTGGTTTTTTAGCCATTCAGTCTTGGTTATATGTACAGACTTAGTTTTAGTAGTGCAGTTAGAAAGTCTTATCCTTGGTGTTACGAACGTAATTCTTCATAGTGTAATTTTCTTTCCGTGCTCTTTTCATTCATTGTTGTAAGTCTTAGTTACGTATTTGCTAAAGGATAAGAATTCCCAGTTTCAGCACGTTTTAACCTGACTCAAGCATCCGTTAAACCCAGTAAAATGTAGTTGTAGCTTCTATGGCCTCTAACACTGGTTATCAGCACTAACACTAGCAGGACTGGACAAATCATAAGAAAAGAAGGATGCAGAGTGAGCAGCTCATTATTAGCAAATGATGCCTTAAGTTATTCTGTTCTTTGCTGTTAGCAGTCATCTATTTTCCTTTCCTACCATGTACTACTCTAAAGCCTCCTATTGAACATTCTACATATTTAGAATATGTCCATAATTTCGTGTCAATTGCTTCCCAGTGCTAACTTGGGTATTGCAAGGAATGGAATTGAAGCTGCATCATTTTGCAGGGGAAGATGTCTGAACAATCATGGTGCCCTATAACTGCAGCATATGCATATATGGTCCCAAAATTAATTACTCGTCAGGTTTCATCATATATGCCTGTCAAGAACATTTTTTTTTCGCTAGTGGTTTCTTTACCTTATTATAACTTCATAACTTGGGTTCAGATTTTGTTGTGCCTTTGTTCTGGAAAATGCTGTTCACAATGTATTTGAAGTCATCATTCAGATCAGTTGTATCATTCCTAGCCTACTCTTATTTCCTGACTTACTTCCTTTCCTCTATGCCTCACAGAAAAGCAATTGATGAAGGTTCTTCCTATCAACCTTACTGTGTTTGTCCTGTGGGAAGAATATCAACCAACTTCATGTAAGATAGATGGTATGCACGGTAGTGCTGATTGCAGTAACAACTGACCCAACTGCATAATGGAACCTGGAAGATTAAAGAACAGGAAGCCTTAAGCTTTTCATCACATGCCCTGCCTTCCCTCCGTTTGTGTAATGGGTTTGAAGGACAAGTTCCCACATTTTCAGTGAAGGGCTGGTTGTCTAGAGACACTGACTTGCTTCTGTAGCTCATTACCAGCAGTTATACCCTGTTAAGTTATAGTAGACTACTGGGATAGTGAGTTGTTCAGAAGGCAGTGACTTAGTCCTTCAGACAGATTTATACTTCTGTAAAACAAGAGAGCTCAATTTAAAAGAAATTAAAAATGGTAGCGCAGCTGTGAAGAGATTCCACCTTGGTTGGCTGTTTTCAACAAATACAAACCAGTGTAATTTCCCATTATTACTAGATCAGAGATTTTGTAATTCTGAGAGAAAGCAATTGCATATTACTGGGCTGTTATAGTCCTTCAGATGGTTTCTTGGCTGAATTATTTAAACTGCTGAGGAATTTAATTCTAATGCAGCACAGTTCCATTTTTGGACTAGTTTGAGGACTTTAAAAAGTAGGAGACAGTCTTCAGTATCTGTAGCAGTCTGTTTTAAACAGGTGAAGTCTTAGGATGTTGAAGTAAGAATGTTTTTAGGCTGATTAGTGTGGCATAAATACGAGTTCCTAATAAAGAACTATGAGCTAGGATGGTGTCAACCCAGTTACTAATAAAGGCCTGTGAGCCGAGAGATTTTAAAAAACAAGAACCTTAAAATGAAGTTTCTAGATTAGCATTGAGTAAAGTGACTTCATGCTCACTACCTTTTTGGTGCTTTTTGGTTTGGGAAGTGGAGGCTGATAAGCATTCTGAAGCTTTGAAATGTAAGATTAGGATGTCCTAGTGATATTGTCTGTAGGGCTTGCCAACTTAGCACATGTAGGATTTTTTTTGGTGATTAAGGAATGGAAATGGAGCAAGGACACTCTGTTTTTACAGGCTTGGGAAATTCCATGGCTCAAATTGAACCTTGCTTCTTGGCTTCTCATTTGAAATAGCACTGGGAGAGGGCCTGTCACCTAATTCTTTGAGAATATATTTCTCTCAACTGTCTGTCCCTAGGTTTTGCTGCTCAAGTTTCATTTCTGGTGAAATTAATTTGTTCCAGACAAGCTTGTTTCTTGTGTTAGACTTCTGACTATTGACACTTCCCTGAGTATAACATGGTCTCTCAGTTGTAACAGAAAGTCTTTATTTTTTCCTGAATTAGTATCACCAATCTGTAAATATAATGCTGAGATCCTACCTTACTGATTCCTTACCATACCAAACAGGTATAGTAAGGAACAAGTGGATGTATTCTTAGTTGAATCTAGAAGTGTTACCTGCTGTTAACCTTGTTTAACAATTTCAATTGGAATTCTCAAAGAATTGTCAGTAGGTTTTAGCTTTAGATGAAAGCTTTAGACCTAAATTTGCAGATCTTTTATCTTCTAAAGATAATTTGCAGGTAAGTAATTTTGAATAATCAATCTTTCCCTAAGTAATTTTTTAAGAGTAAGAGTCTCTCTAATAGTTATTTCTGAAACAGAAGTGCATGATTGCCACCAAAAGCAAGGTAATGTATGTGCTAAACCTTGACAGGAAATTTTGATAACAAATAAATAATGTCATGTCTGCATCAAAAGCTAATTGTACTGCTTAGTAGGTGACTTTCCTAAGTATGTCTGGGGTAAGTAGTGTCATCTTTAACTCTTAAATTGTGTTCTTTAACGTCTGTCTAGCTTCTGTTGCAGGTGGTGGACATGGACCTATCTGCTAATGATGTCACCATCCATTAGTACACACATCCTGCTAAAAATAAATTTAAAAATCAAAATCTTGTATTGTCTGTTGTTTTTGAAAACTTGAAGAGGAGGAATTCTGTAACTACTCATACCAGACCTCTGCTAATTTCATCTATATTCTCACAAACATTCCTGAGTTTATGCCTGAGATGGATAAGTATTTATCCAGTGTCATTTCTTTTTCTTGAAGACCAAAATTTTCACATGGTTGTTCTTAAAACTCTCACATTCTTTCAGTGAAATAATTCAAAATTCCCGTGCAGAAGTTTGGGGGTTGCTTGCATTGAAGCTGCCATTTCCAAAAGGAGAAAGCTGTGAAAACAAGACTTTTTCAGACTTTTGCTTTCTAACTTACGTTGTTTGGTTTACATTATCAGAAGTGAGAAGTGATGAATTTAGGACTTGTTCTTCACAAGCACAATAAAACAACTTTCACTTTATTAGGTAACAGAGAAGGTGTGCTTTATAATTGCACTTAGGCCCCTTAAGAACCCCCCTCAAATTTAGGATCATGCTGAGGAATGTTTTCCCTTCACTTTTGGTAGTTTTAAACTAGTATAAATATTTAAGGTTCAGTGTACTGTGGCTCCAGGTAGGATTTCTAGATTCTGTCTATTAGAGAAAATGGAAATTTTTGCAGAAGTATTTTTGTGGAACACTTTTTTTCTGAAGCCTTTGAGGACTAATAGCATTCCTGTTTTCTACTACTTTGGTTGACTTTTCCCCTCTTTAGTTCTGTGTTGTATCTCCCTCCTATCTCTCTGCCCATCCCCTAGTTTTTGAACAGAAATATGGGTTGGTCTCTTGGTGTCACTGAAGGATAAAAAGAGATTTTTATGTTATGCAGGAACAAGGAATTGGGTGTACATAAATTGATACCCCGATGGTTCATGTCCTTTTGATAAGACTGTCCTGTTTTTCTAGAATTAATATGGCCTTAAAAATGACATGAACAAGAGAAGTACTTGATTTACTGTTCTCTTGTGTTTCTTTGCTTTTGCCTCTCCCTCCCACAGAATCTTGGGTTATAGAGGGAATAGTCTTTTATTAAATTTCAAATAAAGGGTTTGATCGTTGGAAATCTTACGTGACTCGTGAACAGGTGTGAGTAGGGGATCACAAGACGCCATCTCACCTTCATTTTGACCTTATGGAAAGATGTAGTATTGCTGCGCTTAGCATATAGTGGATATACAGTTTCTTGCACACTCTTTCTATCAATTTGCCACTTTAAATTTGGGAATATCTTGTCACTAGATCAAAAATTTTACAAGGGAAGTGCTGCTCTGGGAAGCCTGCTCTGATTTAGCAGCTTGCATTTAATTAAAACTTTTAATGTTGCCATCTTGCATTTCTGATTTTGTATAGCTCTATAAGCAGTATTCCTATTCTTATGCTCACACATCTGGTTTTAATTGTGGTTTCTTAGCATGTTGAGAGAATGTTCAATGCACTTTTATTTCATGATTGAGCTTTTATGGCTCCGTGTAGCTTGGCTTGTCTTCCTAAAGGTTTTAATTTTTTCTTGGGGTTTTACAGATAAACAGCAAGCAGTTAGTCAGCCTTGACTTTAGCTCTGGATTTGAAATACTTTTTTTTTTTTTCCTGTTCAGTTCACACTTAATGGTTTCAAATGCAGAGAAAAATGTTAAGCAGACAGTTTCAAGGTGCCAGTGGTATAACAGTCCTCTTATTCTTAAGTTTTGTTTTGCACTACCGGACTGGATTGGTACTACTGTGTATTGTTGCCCTTCACTATGGCCTTTGTGTTGTCACAGGGTGTAGTGCTTTCCTTGCTGGCTTTTTTTTTTTTTTCTTTCTTTATACTCCTTATTCTTCCCTAGTATGTTTCTATGTCAGCTTTTTTTGTTCAGTGACAGATTACTTAGGGTAATATATTCCATTATGCTTCTTATTTTTCGAGTCCACTTCAGATAATTGGGATTCATTTCTTCATAACCTTGCAGCTGGGCACCTGAATTATTTTACTGAGCTTTGGCTGAAGATTGATTCGTAGGATGAGCCCTGCACTGCCTTTTGTTACGGGGTGGAGTTTGCGGCTTTGTAGGTGATCTACAACTCCATAAATGTGGCAGCAGCACAGTAACTCAAGTTATTCTGGAGTTGGAGTTGAGCAGCTAACAGTGCAGTGATTACAGAACTGGTGATTGGAGGGTGTCAGGAAGTGGTCAGTAAGGTGCATCCAAACTCACTAGGACTATTTTGAGTATTTAAGGTCTTCTCATACATGCTTAGTAACAGAAATAGTGGTACCTAATAGTGGTACAAATGCCATATTGTGTGATGTCTTGATATGATGAACCATTGTATTTCATTTTTGTTCAAGATTGCAGCTTCAAAAATCGAAGCTGACTTAGCAGTGCTTCCAGTTCAGGGAATTTATGACTTCTACTGAAAGAGGTCTTTCCAGTCGAGGCAGATATTCTTGGGCTGAGGGGAACATGATTGTGGATCCCTTTTTTTTACAATAAAGCGGGGAGAGCCTTCCCCAAAATTACTTTATTTCTCCAGTGGCCTAGTTCCAAGTAACTTGCACTATTTTTCAGAGAAATGTATGTAGCTCTTAACCATCAGGAAGGAAATGTAGGATAAAGATCTCTAATGGGCGTATTCTTTATGTTCTAGCTCTCCCCATCCTGCTATGTACGAAATGGAATGTGATTCAGGAACAGGCCACTGTCCTTAGATATTTGTGTAGATTGGTTGAAATCCCTTGCTTATAGGTTGGCCATTTGAATGGCCATTTGAGAGGCTTTGTGTGGTGTAAATGCTTTATTAGAGTTGCACAGTGCAAGTCCTTTAGTGAATACCAGCATTGGGGTTGTGTTTCTTTTTTCTCTAAAAACCAAAACTAGATTTCAGTAAGATCAGTAGTTTGGATTATCTACCCAAAAGTGACTGGAGAGAATTAAGTGATCACTGAAATAGTAATTTCTCCTTAAGGTTAATTTAGTTAGTCGTTAAGGTGAGGGGTTGTTTACAATAAGACATAGGTTGCATCTCTTATCTGCAGTGGAAGTAGGCTTGCTAAGTGTTTTTGCAGGTTGCTGACCTATCTTTTGGATGTGGTTGCTTTATTTCCATAAGCACTTTTTTTGGTGACAGGAGATAAAATAGAGTTTTGTAGAAGTAATTTTCAAGACTAGAGTGGAGAACAGCAACCATTATGTCAAACACAACAAAGCAAAGTCAGAAGGTCAATGCATTTTGTTCCCCTGTGTTGTACCCGTTCTGTGAGAATAATGCTTATTTGACCTGTTTTCATAACAAATGTACAACCTCTCTGTACTTGAGCAATAAATATGCCTCTTTCTTATAGTGGCTTATCAATGGCAACCTCAGATACCATAGTATAGAGTTACTCAGTTTGTACCTGAAAGAATATTAGACTTCACAGCTCAATGTTGTCATTCAG
Source organism: Cnemophilus loriae (assembly GCA_013397755.1). NCBI lineage: Eukaryota > Metazoa > Chordata > Aves > Passeriformes > Corvidae > Cnemophilus > Cnemophilus loriae. The sequence continues at coordinate 1,227,004 of VZTF01005565.1, forward strand.
AGCAGCAGAAACACTTGAAGGCTTCCACCTTTTAAATTGACTTATCGGATATTTGAATGCAAATCCTGGCTTTTCTAACAGATTGAACAGGTTGTAGGTTGTACTTTGCCTGTTCTTGTAAAATAAAGATAACCTTTTGCTTCAGTTCATCACATTTTAAAGCATTGTTTGTCATTTAAGATACTCTGGTTTTGAAACAAGGTAATAAAAATGTTACAGCTGTTACATTTTTTTTATCCATTTCACCCTTATTATTTGTGAAGGGTGAGTTTTTTTAGCTTTCACTCTGCAACTTACCCATTAGTTTTTATTGAAAGGGCAAGAAAAAGGTATGTATGTATGAGATACTGCAAGATACCAGGTAGTTTAATATCCTTGAGGTGCATTTTGAATTCCTCATTATAAAAATACTGAGAGAAGATACTGGGCTTGCCTAGGTAGGACTTGCTGTTGTTTGTGAGGCTTCTAGCCAGAATGTTCCTGGCTGTTGCCAGCCAAAAACTTCATACTGTTAACCAAAATGAATGGATCTATTTGTGTCATCCTCAGAAGAACAAGTTTTGCAGGTATGTAAAACCTTGTGCAAACGTCTGAGATGATGGAAAATTGTAAAGATAATAATCAGTGCTCTAACTTAAGTGTTTTGAAGGACAGCTGTAGATTGGCAAGTGACTTTTCCGTAGTGCATTCTGCAGTAGATATTTGCTTTGATCAGGAGTTTGCTGGAATAAAGAAAACCTGGATATGAGAAATTGATGTAGGAACTACTGATGCTGTAGTGCCTATTTACGTCAGTAGTAGCTGTGAGGTTTTCCAGTTCAAACTACCTTTTCTGCAAGCCTTAATTTCCAACAGTAATACTGTTTAAGGATTTTTTTAAAAAAACTGATGTTTGTGTCGCTATACTTACTAAATTTAATCTGTATTTTGAATACAAAGTCAGCAGAACTGTAAACTCTGCTTGTATCCCTCCTACAATTAGAAACTTGCTTTTAGAATTATTTGTTGAAGCAGCTGTAAACTCTAAGTAGGAACGTAAGACCACACTGAATGACAGATAGTCATTATAGGCAGACTAAACGTCAGTCTTTTTGTTTGGGAGTTACTAAGGAAACATTCGTGATTTAGTTTCAAAAACTGCTTAATGTTATGGATGGAAGGGGAGAGGGAAGGGAGAGCGTTGGAAAGCTCTGCTCCACAATTTGAGATGACTTGTGTAAAAAAGCTGAATCAAAATATGTTGCTTTAGCTAATGTCTTCGGGTAGTTTCATTTAAAAGGAAAATAAGCCTTTGTGTATTTGAAGATAAGTGCAATTGACTCAAAAGCTGCACTCCTTAGAGTTCTCTAAATAGTGTTGTTAGGCTAATACTCTAAAGTTGTTTTACAAATTAAATTTATAATTTAATTTTTCTGCTATCACTAAGATGTAGAAACTTTATTATAAATAAAGGGATTTTTTTATCTAATGAGCTTCTATATGAAGTTAAAAGGAAGCACCATGCTCAAGTTACACTTTACTGTGACCTATAATAGTAGTTACATTCTTTTGCTGCATTTCTGATGATGGTTTGCCTGGTTGATTTGGAAGGGCTGATGGGAACTGCTTGTAGAAGTCTCTGACAGAAGAAAGAAGAGAAATGGCTAGAACGTCAGCCTGCTTTTTCTTTCAGCCTTGCTGAAACAACACAAAGCAGATTTTATTTTGCAGCAGACGTCTGATGTTTTTGTTCAAAACCACTCCAGTGTTATACAGAAGAAGCAATTTGTATAAAATCTGATGTAGAATGCAGTGGCACTCGTGCTATTGTGAACAGAGCTGATACCTTTTTGGAGAATTTGAATGTACACAGCAAGGAAACAATCTTCAGGTGGACAGCAAGTAGCTGTGAGATGGCATTTAAAGAAAACGTGCATGCAGTTACTGTAGATCTTGGGCAAAGTGCTCATATTTACTCCTGTTCTCACATCTATATAGGAAAATAATTCATTTTACGTAGTAGTCTGAGGCAGCAAATATTTTCAGAGCCTGTTAATAAGATAATGTATGACCTTTTGTTATGTTGTATTTTAATGTCAGCATGGGGAAATAAGAAATACTAATTTGTGCGAACTAATTAGTAAGTATAGGTGCCATCTTTATGAGAAAAACCTGTTTGCATTTTTAAAAAAAAATTATTAGGAGTGAAATATTCCTGTTTTGGAATCGCCTTTTTGTAGTGTGTAAGAACAGTGCACTTTCCGTATGGTTTTTTTTTGTTTGTTTGTTTTTGTTTTGTTCTTTTTTTTTTTTAAACCCAGAGCTTTAATTGAAACTTATCTACTACTGAGCCCATCAGTTATGGGTAAAATATCACTGGAAATAAGAAGAAAATTCATGAATACATATGAATCTTGCATGATAGATCAGAATCATTTTTAGTTTTAATAATTTTGTTGTCAAAATTGAGCTCATGAATCAAAATGAAGGAGTTAGTAGTTGAACTGCTTTAATCAGGAACCAAAGCTATTCTGTTTTCCTAGTTTAAATTTATTATGATCTTCTGTAATGGTCCTACTAAACTAGTCACACGGTTTATTGTGACTGTTGCAGACAACTTCCATCTCTTCAGCTAAAGTTAAATGTAGAGGGCAGAAGTACTGTTCAGTAGGACTCACAGTGAAACTGAATTTTACAAATCAAAACCACCAGACCACCACAGTTACACTAATGTCTTCGTATAGTAAAGCTGGGGAATTTACTTCAAAATATCCAGACTTTTAAAATAAAACCAACTAATCCTCATTCCGAAAAAGCTTAGAGAATAGTAGGCCACTTCATGGTGCAGTGTGTCAAGAGCCCAAGCAGAGAAAAGATGAAAACTGTTAGGTGAAATAATTCTTAGCTGGACTGTGCTGAAAAATCCAGTTCTTAGAAACTCTGTATCTTTCTGTTAAAGCTCATTGATGAAGTACAGAACTTTGAGTAATGTTTCCTTTCAGCTAGTATCAACTGTAGTTTAGTTAATACTGGCCTGATTCTGAAAATTAATCTCCACAATTAATGATAGACTTTTTTCCTAGAGATTGCAGTCTGGAAGGCTTGCCTCCATACTGAAACACGTGCTAAGGTGTGAATCAAAAGAGAATGGGAGGAGGAAAACTCCAGGACTTTCACACGATGGTACAGCTACCTGGCAGAAATGTTTATTCTTGCATTGATTAGAATCTGAGATTTTATGATCATATATATGTTTAGATCCATGCCCACTGGCTTTTTTTGTTGTTGTTGGGGTTTTTTTTTGTTTATTTGTGGTTTTGGAGAGAGTTTGTTTGGGAGGTTTTGTTTGGCTTTTTTGTTTTGTTTTGTTTTTCTTTTTTTTTCCCTGGCACCTTATTTCAGTGTTAAGAAGCTGGATTATTTTCTTCATACCTGGATTCCTGTCATTGATTGGGGTATGGTACATGTGTCTGCAGAGTGCGGAGAACAACTTGGAGAGTGTGAGTTGAGGTTGAGGACAATGTTGAAACACCAGCTCTCTTTGACTGTCCTTTGGAGCTATATCAGTAGTTATACTGGGGGGGTGTGATGTAAGAGCAGTTGGATGCTGTTTTAGTAGCAGTGAGGAAACAATGTATCCCACAGCTGTTGTGCTTGCTGAAAATTTGTTTCACAGCCAGGAAGAAATGGAAGTTATCACAGGAGTACTCACCACCACTTGATGAGTGTGTAAAAAGGTTTTTACACTTGCCTTAAAACTTTATTCTAATCCAAAGGAATAGCCAGAGTACATTTACTTTTGCATTCAACTGAAGCAGTTGTGATATTTTTCAGTTCTGCCAAAATTGAAGATTATTATATTGGTCTAGTTTGGAGTTGGTAAAGTTTTTCCACTGCCAGAGTTTGGAATGCTGTGGGCTAAAATTGATGGAAATAAGGAGAAGCAGAGTGCAGGGAAACAACTCAGAATTATATATAAATCCTGTAAATGATTGTTGTCTTGGAATTTCATTTTATTTATATAGTATGAAGATGTATCTCTGACATAAAAAGTGCATAAAGTTGACTTTATTAGAGAGGGAAAAACATTTTTCTGATATTTCTCAGTTATTGCTGGCAGTGATTGGCAGAAGAGGAGAGAGTGAATTGCTGTTAGATAAGGCTTACAGGTATTGTCTGATTTCCTGGGAGACTTGACAGTTGCAGTTATGCTGCCAGTCATATCAGTTCTTTCCTTTAGCAGGGCAACAATCCTAATTATTTAGCTCTTGAAAGTTTGATAAAATTACTTCAGTGAATATGTAAAGAGAAGAGAGGCCCAGAGGGATGCTTCAGTAGCTCTTCTCCCCTCCATCTATCCTAGTCAGCCTATGGAGCATGGAAACACCCATAACTTCCACTGCTCTTTGCCACAACAATAGTTAGGTGACGTAGAAGACATCAAGGAATATTGGGATGGAAAGGGGAGAATTGGAGGGTGCACACTGGCTGGGAGCTGCTGTGGGATGGAGAATTGGACTAGCTGGGATGGAGTTAGAACATTTGGCTGTTTGTTTAGAGGAACCAAATAGCATTATAACTCACTGATCTTGTATCATTGTGCTGCCCCATCTTGAATAAATGGTACTACTGCGGGTGTAAAATAGTTGTCTGTAATAATAACATTGAAACAGTGTTTCTCTGAGAGTAAGTAATCTAAGGAGCCAGTGTTTGAGGTGTTCTCTCCAATACTGCTAGCTGTTTCATTTTCTTCCCTGACTCAGTATTAAACGCATTGTTTTTTTCACAAAAGGATCTTTGTTTAATTTTCTTCATTTGTGAAACTGGCATCACAGCAGGTTCTTATATTCTAACTGGGTTGGTAATTTAGAAATAAATTATGAATTCATATTGATTATAAACCCCCCCAACCTTATGCACACTAGGATGAAACTCTGTTATCTAATACAGTACACCCCTACATCAAAAAAAGAAGAAAAATCTGCTGTAACAACTTTTTGAAATTGAAGACGTTCAGAATTTGAAACGCAATGGTACATATTTAAGTGGAAACATTTGAAACATTTTGTGAGTGTCAAAAAGCATTTTGGTTACTTCTTTTTCGGCACTTCTACACTACCAAACTGAAAAGGATGCCCCTTAAGTCAGTGCAGTGAGGATGGTATTTTTGAGGGGCATAGGTAGGAGAGGAATGTACTGTGAAGTTTTAGGCAGAGACAAGGATGTTACATTTTGGTTGGCAGAGGAAATAAGGACTCAGATGAGGTAAACTACTGTTAAGAACATTATCTGGCCCGGACTTCCTCTCCCTGAATCAGGCTTATTTCTCAGTGCAAGAAAGATGTTTTCTCTCTCCATAGCTGGGTTTGTTTTCCATAGTATACACTTATTTTTTAAATGAGGGTGAGAGAGGAAGCTGAGAAGTAGGAGAAATGCCATGTGCTTTCTAGAATAATTGTAGATGTTACTGTAGCTGTGCACCAGAGGACTGGGCTATTAATCAATATTTTATGATTTAGCACAAATCCTGAAGTATTTAAAAGTATTCTGTGAGTCTCTGATTTAAGTGTACGCTGGTGTTAACAAATAGAAATCACTGTAAAATTAAGCTTTTGCTCTTCCCAGAAATTAAACATTTCCCTCTGTATTTTGGTGAGATTTTTTTCCTTCCTCCCAGTGCATCCAAACCAGACTTTTTATGTTGCCCTGTAAAAGTGTGGAGAATCGGTTTTCTAGTCAGCACATGCAACGGTTTTAACGCTTGGCTGCAAGCAGAATTTGGGGTAGAAAATGTGTAATGGCTGCTTAGTTACTTAGTACATTGAAAGAGAGAGAGTCAGTTTTGAAAAACAGAATTGAAAGTTGGAGATAAGCATTGAGCTTTGAGTTCTGCCCTTCAATAGACCTTTATTTTAAGGTCAATTCTGAAAATAGAATTTGAACAACATGTCAAAAATAGCAATAAAATAATGTGAAGAGGGCTGGAGAATCAAGATTTACATCTGACTGTGGTCCTTCAGGTTAAGTAGATGCTTATTGGGCTCTATTTCCTCACATGCTAGGTTCTCATGACTGGTTTCTGTTCCTAATTATGTATTTCTTCCTTTGTTTTTCTTCAGTCAGTATCAAAGGTTCATTTCACTCCAGCCCGAATACTTCATTGGACAGCAGAGGAGGTAGAAGGACATCATTGTTTCACCACAGTTATTTATGCCTTTAAACAATTCTCAGATTTTATGTGGAACACTGAGCTCCTTGTAACTTCTTTAAAGGCAAGCCTCAAAACTGTCATGTTCTCAGTAAATGTGAGCCCTTTGATCCTGAAGAAGGTAGAAGGCAGGAGACAGCAGACGGTGTAACTCCCCCGAGTGTTACACTTGGCAATGTTTCAAAGACACAAAGTTTTGATGTAATTTATTTCTAGGTTGCTAGTAGCTACCAGAGAGTAGGAGGAGTGATTCTGCAAAGGCAGTACATACGAAATCAGTAATTTTCTGCATCACATCCCTATTTGCTATTTTTAATGACCCATCACTTTATTTCTTCTTTTGTGCACTATCATTTATTCTGCATTCTCCTCACACCATGGTCACCAAACCAGAGACCACTGAGAACATTGCATTCATAGAGAATCTCCTTTTTCTTTGTATCCCTCCACCTTGTGTTTGCTCTCCTACACATCCAGACTCAACAGTGAAAGCTGGAGCTTTTCATTGCCCAAGATTTCAGAGTATCAAGGTGAAGCCAAGTTTAAATTCTTGATATGTTCTAGAAACATAAAATTTCCTATCTTAAGTTACCTGTTTTCTGATGGAGATAATTGACATCCTTCAGCTGTAGTGAACCATGGGCAAAAGATGGTAGCTTCTAAGGCCAGTATATTTGATAGATAAATTTGTTGAGCTATGCCATCATCAACTTTATTTTGGAGTATTTGTCATCTAGAAGAAATCGGGGGTTTTGTTAAACTGATACTCAGCACATAGCTTCCAGACATACCTGTTTAGTCTTACTCATCTATGATTCCATAATAACCAGTGTGAGAGATGCTGGATGAGTGCCAGTAGATTGTGGTTTCCTCTTTCCTCATTTTTGTTATTTTCTGTCTTCTGACATAACTTCTGTTGTGGTGATTTTTGTCATGGTGATTTTTGTTGCTGCTGTTGTTTTTTAAAATGGTGGTACATTAAACAGTCTTTAGTTTTAGATGATTTAAATCTAGGAGCTGTACCACTGTAATTAGTATTGTATACACTGACCGTTTAAACAAAACAATTTAGCATGCCATCTTGAAAGCCAGACATTTCTTGTGTTTGCTGTCACAGGTCGTATAGTGAATAGAGTGCCATTTCCAGTAAAGAAACACGTCATTTGGCACAGGATGATATTAGATGCAACTTCTGTAGAGAGAATTAAATTCTGTCTGTGTGTATACACCTCTTGTTTGCTTTCTTGGTGATAACACAACTACTGCACTTAGCTTATCTGAAGATGTACTAATGGAAAGTCCCTATTTATAATATTCTTATCTGTGGAAGAAATCAAACATTCTTTCTCAAGCAGTGTTATCTCAACGACTTTTTATCCTCAGGCTGAAAGATTGTGGAATAAAGCAGTGATGCAGGTGCAAACCCAAAGCAGAAAGTACAGTCACTACACACATGTTTGGTTTTGAGAACCTGCCTGAACTTTTTCAGACAACACATTCTTTTTAAGAACTGGTAATTCCTGATTTTCTGGATTTCTTCTTGTACGATAGTGCTTAGAACACAGCAGCAAGAGATTTAACATGACTAGGCTATCCTTCAGACAGTAGTCTTTAAAATAGTACTCCTTTGGTTTCCTAGCTAGCTTCTCACCTGTAATTTATCTGGATTGTTAATGCATTCCCTTGCTGCAATGCCTGTAAGTGGAAGTCATCCTGATGTCATTGAAAATGTAATGGGCAGCCTTCTGCACCTGTTTTGTATCCATGTTCTCAGCATTTCTGGAAAGGAGCACCTTGAAACTTCTTTATCTTCTGGCAGATTAGTGTCTTCTGCTTTATGCAAAGAGAAAAATCCAGGCCAGTTTTCTGGAACACCAAGATCTTCCTTTTTTTCCCAACCCACACTCCAGTAGAGTTGTTGTGCTTTGTGCTTAGTCCTTGAGTCCTAGAGGGATGCTGCTATATTATTTGGCTAATCTGTGTTACTAATATTGTGTCATGCAACTGCTTTTAAGCCAGTTGAAAATGATTGTGTTGATCCATATGTAAACCACAAAATTATTATTAGCATATTTTTTTTTCAAATCTAACAGTTTATGATAGAGAAGATTACTGTCGCTGCTGACTAGGAGCATCTCACATATTCCATTTGTGTTCTCTGCGCTCTGTGTGTGCATATTCAATGCAGCAAATATCCCAGCTCCAAATCCTTGAAGCCATGCTGAATAGCACCTGCTGTAGTCAGTGGAAAATTAATGTTCTTGTGCAGCATGAGCAGAAAAAATGTACACGCTCAATGGCAGCTGTAGGTTCCAACCCAGTGTTTCTTTTTAATAGTAAGCAATAATTCTTAGGCTTCTGAGGGTGAATCCGTACATGGGCTGTAGAATAAACTTGGTCACTTGAACTTCAGGTTTGGATTTACCTGAAAGTATTCATTGTCTTCTGGAGTTTGAATAGCTAACATCCAGTTAGGTATATAACTAAAAGAGCAAGAGAGTTTACAGAAGCTACTCTTAAAAATACCAAGAGTAATAAAGACTGATGTTCATAATGCAGGTTTTATAATCTTCAGTTATAAAATAGTGAGCATAAACTCCAGATTTGCATCTTTCAATGTAATTGATAAAGGCTTAGCATTTAAATATATGTTTTCTAATTTAAGAAATCATAATTGTATTATGTGATTTAAGATTTAGAGCATATTTATTTTCTGCATGCGAGCCAGTGCCCAAGTTTCAGTAGGAGGAGGTTGCTGGAAAACACTGAATTTCATTAGAGCTCCAGTTAAAACAAAGCTGCTCATGTAAAACATACATGCATAGACAAACTGTTGTGAGGGTCAGCAGGGAGGCTCTTAGTGCTGCAGTGGGAGGGAGGGATACTGTGCAATTCTGAGAATGCTTCGAGGTCCAGAGTCTCACTGAAATAATTTCCTCCGGAGACATGTTCTTCATGTCCCTCAAAATGTTTAATGGCAGACAAGCTTTCTCTTATGCTGCTGCATACAGACGTACTTGTTAAAGCATGTTGCTCGCTTTTTCATGGCGCACGTGTGATTAACAGTGCTTTTTCTTCCAACACGAGGGTACCTAGCATACTTTTGTGTAATGTCACACAGCTTTTGCCATGTTGCACAATGAACTTTCTCCTCCAAACTTCAGTTCATTTGGAAACAAAATGAAATATACCCTGCAGTTATATATGAAATATACCGTATACGGTTGCAGCTTTCCACCTACACATGAATGATTGTGGGGAGGGTTTTTTGCTGTTTTTATTTGGTCCTGTGATCTTGACTCTTCTTGGTAAGGTAGCTATGAGCAAGTCACTTTCTCTGAACAGTGGCAAAAACATGATTTTTTTTTTTTTTTAGCTGTGAAATGGGGGACAGATGTGTCCTCTCTGCACCGTCAGCAGTTTCTTGCCCTCTCAGCAGGGGCTCCTCTTGCTATGTTATTGCACCATCAAAGACCAGCTAGAGATGGTTGGGAGTCACTGAGGGACTCATTTGGGCTGTTGAGCCCTTCAGCCTGTGGTGCCTGGCTAACCTGCGTTTGAGGGGTGTTAGTAGAGAAACTGCTTCTACTTTACAAGACAAATGCTTTAAAAAAAAAACTTAAAAATTTGGAATGCATGGTGACTTGTATCTTTACAAGTCTCTTTAAGATGGTATCTTAAGTTTGGGTGCAAGTCTTTATATTTTATTGTAAGTCATGACCAAATCATAAATTATTTACCATACCCATGCCTTGGAATTAGTGCTGTTTGTTGTCGCGTTTCCCACCCTACATGGTGAAATGTTGCTGATTTCCATGACGTTGCACTGCAGAGTGGCAGAAAAGTGGTACACCCAGGCCTAATACTCAATCTCTCTACTTCGTGGCAGGCTGGAAACGTATACCCAGAGGGCGTTCATGTAGTTCTTCATAAACACACACTCTAGCCTGCTATAGATCATGTCCAGCACACCAGAAATCTTAAACGGGTCCTGGCAGGCGGGTTTTGCTCTGCCAGTCAGTCCAGCTCTTGCCCAAACGTCTGCTGCAGGTTCAGACCTGCTGGTTTTGTTTCCCTTGTCATCAGATGCTGGGTGTACTTTATTTTTCTTTTTCTTTCAAACTTCATATTTACAAGAGATCTGGAAACATGAATCTGTGGAGAGACCAGCCTTAAAGGTTTTTTTGAGTAAGTAGGGTTAGACAATTAATAAAAAAGTTTTTAAATTGCTATACTAGCCATATATACTGGATTTGTATTCAATTCAGTTTGCCACCATGGTAAGCCCTTTTCTGCAGCAAGAGTGCTGTTTCCATTTCTACTTCAGGTCTTGTTTTCTGAGGGAATTTGCAACAGCTCACTAGTGAAATGAGACATATGTCATTACTTTGCAATTTGGACAGCAAATCTTCTAAAACCCTGCTTTTCTAAGACACTGTAAGGAAAAACAACTTTTTTAAAAGAGAGATTGTACAGGTTCTTATTTTAGGCTGTACAACTGGAAGTAGAGCCTGAGGTTTTTTCTAGAACCCTTGGTACAAATTTAATGCAGTATCAAGTTTGTGAGAGCAGATTTAGTGTGAATAAGAGAGGAGATTAGAGTGTCTGTCATACAAGAAACCCAGGGTAATGAACTTTGTGAAAATATACCTAAGTGACTTGCATTCTGACATGCAAGAAGCATATGGCAAGAAAAGGGAATTTAAGTGATTTACTACTTTGTATAATTCTATTTCTTTTGACACTGTGTAAATATGAAGAATGAAGGAATTTTTTGCATCGTTTGCTTTTTTCCCCCCAGTAACAAGTCTACTGAATTACTCATGATTTCGTTTGCAAATATCTTAGTCGTAAATTACTGTAACATTTAACTTACTATGTTTGCCTCATGGCCTGATCTTCCAAGGTCATTTCATCCACAGCTGGATAGGAATACAGACATACAAAATGGAAAACCCCACAGATACTCCTACAGTTCTATGTAAACCAGGATGATGATTTTAAAGGTCATTTTAGTGAACTATAGATGGCTTGAATGGATGAAAGATGCTTTAAAAAGCTAAGACATTTTAGACTGAAATTATGTCGTAGCACTAAGCATGACGAGTTCAAGAGTGTTTGGACAATCCTCGCAGGCACATGGTATGACTCTTGGGGATGGTCCTGTCCAGGGGCAGGAGTTGGACTCAGTGATCCCTGTGGGTCCCTCTCAACTCAGCATATTCTGTAATTCTGTGATTGCTAACCTCTGATACATGTTTTATCAGTAGATCACAGAAAGATGTGCATTAGTAGGGGTATTGCAGTCTGTAGGCTTTTGGGAGCAAAATAGCTCATAATGGGAAAGAAAAGTTGCAAAAGACACTGTAGATGTCTTTCCTTGTTCTTTTTAATGTTGTTTACTTGTTCTATGTTCTGCTTTCTCTCTAGACTTTTTTTTCTCTGGTTGCTCGTAATTTCTTCCCTGACAACCTCTTTTTACACCTTTTTTATTATAAAATAAAAACAGCTATTTGAGCAATTTGGAATTGGGTAAATAATGTAAAAAACATGTGGGTGTGCCAAATTTGCTGCCTGAAATTGGTTGATTGATAAGGGACTTTTTCATTGTGAATTTTTCTTGATATTTTTCTGTGCTCTCTATTGTATCACTTTGTTAAGGCAGATTTTTCTAGTCATAATATTTTAATACTAAAGCTTGAGGGTAAGCACTTTTTTTAAAAGTACTTTTTTCTGTAATTTTTTAAATGATAGAATTTGTATCTATGTGCATTTTTTTAAAATTTAGATTATGATTCTTGTTGGTCGTGGAAGAGGTGCAGTTGTTTGCTTGCTTCATGCATAGTAGAGTTTTCACTGGAGATATTCCCACAGGGCGTATGATGGGCAAGGAAATCAGCATATCTACTGCTGCTGTGTAGTTCTCCTTTCCAGCTTTAACTTTCTTATGCTCCCATCTCCTTTGCTGAACACTGCATCTCAAGTATCTATTTCACACAAAATGAGAGAAAAACACAAAAATCACCATGCAGCATATCAACAATTTGTCTTAAAGAATTACTCTCATTAGTCATGTAAACTGTAGTTTCAGTTATCAGTTGACACTGAGCATATTCAACTACCATTAAGCAAATCAGGCTTGAGAATGCTTATCTTTGAGCTGTAACTTAATGCTCCTCTTGAGAATCCATGTATCTAAAATGGATGGTTCAGCATACTTAATGAAACTGTGAGAATGAGTTGACAAGTGTAATATGAAACTGTCTAGCTGATAAAATTCATTAGGGTGTACACATATTGGATGGCCCACGGCATTTCTTGACTTCTTTTGAGAACTATCCTTTAAAAATCTTTAAAAACCACATGCTGTTCAAGTAAGACTGTTCTGAAATTGTAAGGTGGCTGTCTTTTCACAGCTCTTTGTTTGGGTTGGATAGGAATAATTTATGAACTTGGAAAAGAAAAGACAGACATGAATCATGAAAAAAAAAGTAGTTGGAAGAGCTTCTTCCAAATGTTCAAGACCAGTTTTGCGCAGATAGACCCTACACTGATGGATTATTTGAATGAACAAGGTCACCAGTGTGGGCTCACCTGTAGCAAAAATTTGGGATCCTGTATATGCATTGCCTCTATTTATTTCACCCTAAATAAAGCTAATACCCAGTCTCAGGTCACTAGAATGCTCTGAATCAAACAGTTCTCATTTTCTTTCTTGCCTACAGGTTAACACTGAGTGGTTCTATACTGCGGTTGCAATGGCCATATATGTTACCCTGCTTTAAGTTCTCTGCTGCTTGGATTAGACTGCTACTAGTGCTTAGCCTTGCTACAATAAAAATAGATTTTATGCTTCTACATTATGTAGATCTGTCTTTGACAAAGCAAAAGAATCTGAGACAGTTGTAACCTGGCTAGCAATAGATAAATCCCTACCTAGTGACCTGCAGTGTGAACTTTCATTCTCAGATTTACTTTCATCTTCAAAATAAGTACCTGTAGTCTTGGCTTTACAGCGGTTTCATACTTTAGGATGTCTATTTGTGTCCGCTAAATAATGAACTTCACAGTCCACATTTTTGTGGTTCGACTTAGAGCGTTAGGTTGAGAAAGATGAATTGCACTTGTGAAATCTGAAGTTGGAACTGAGACTGTTGTAATGACCTACAGGCAAGGCATGTGTGAACTGAGGAATGTGCATCTGACAAAAAATTTTTACAGTTCATCTGTTAGGTACAGTAAATATTTGAGACTTTACACAACTGTTCTTAAATGCATTGCTAAAGGCATGCTTTTCTAATAGACTATCAAAATTTTTCACTTATTTTAAATTCTTCTAAAATTAAGCACTGATACCCTTTAATCTGAATTTCCTTTAGATCATTCATGAATAGGTGAAACTTCAAGAAGCTATCTGTAAACCTCCAGCCATTTAATTTTTTTTATTTTCTTATTTTCAAAACCGTTCTGCTTTATCCCTTGTGTGCCTGTGCAGAGTAGCAACTTGAGTATTTAAGAAAAATTGCTCAGAATTGAAGTACTTGATTACTTACCATCAAAAGTTCTCCAAAGCTTCATTCTGTCAGCCAGTGTTTGAAACTTAAGAATCAGTATAATTTAAGCATCTCTTGGAAGTGTGTAGCTTCGAGTTTATTATAATGGCTAAATAAATGATGTATCAGATAATAAAACACAAGTAGACCAAGTGTAACCTCAGGCAGGCCTTTCATTTCAGTTGCTGCTCATATCTGCCATCCTGGAGTGCTTTAAATTAAATCATAGTCCTGTAGAGATTGTCTAATTAAATCAATGTCTTTATATAGTAATTTATTTTATAAATTATTATTCATCACCTTGGACCTTTTATGATTGAGGGGAGATAAATACAAACTAAGCCAGCCTAGTAATATCCCATTTATGAGTAAGCTGCATATCCCAATATGAGTAAGCTAATTAAGCTTACTCATAGAATCATCAAGATTGGAAGAGATCTTCAAGCCAATCCAGCCCAACTGTCCACACAGCACTGTCACTGTAACCCCGAAACCACAGCACCCGCTACCAGATCCAAGTGCCTCTTGAACACCTCCAGGGATGGTGAGTCCACCACCTCCCTGAAGGCTTGCAAGTCCTATTTTCTTTTCTTTTACTTTTCCAAACATTGAGCAATTTTTTGGCAACACAATCTTCAACAGAAAGGCTATTATAATAAAATTATCTTAAAAAATTACCTTTGAGATTAAGTAATTTATGTTCTTTCTCAAATTATTATGAAATGGGGAAATCCTTTTTTCTGAGGGGACATGCATTTTGATATACTAATGAAAATGAACCTGAATTTAATGAAATTACAAGCCTTTGGAAAAATCTTACTTTTAATATGCTCATCAGAGATTACTTGAAACATTGCTAACTTCTGTGAAGATCTCTGCCAGAGAGTTTTGCAGCCTGGGCTAAAGAAGACTTCTGCAATTGCAACCATGTACAGTTGTTCTCTATGCTGACCCTGAGCTGCTTGGCCACTTGCTCTCTGCGATGTGAGAGCAAAGAACTTCTTCCATGGGTGGGTTGTCCATGACTCCTGTGAGTCTAAGTAATGGGGAGATGGGAGCCAATGGGTTTGAATGCAAAACTTGGATAAGTTCCTATAGAACTTGGCAACAGAGGTTGTGGAGATTAAGAAGGAATCCAGGACTAGACATTACAGTAAAGAATGGAATAGGAGATCAGCTGGCTGAGAAGGGAGTGACAAGCCAGAAGGGTGTTATACCATGTAGGACTGAAATGAACTGGAATTCATTTGGACTAAATCAATGGAAGCAAAAACTGATGAGGTAATAGATCTGATGAAGCTATTATATAGGTGGAGAATAGGGACAGGCCAAGTATAGGACTGGGGAGAAACAGATGTAACTGGAACCAGAACTATAGACAGAATGATAAATAGAGACCAGGATTGGAGAGGGAAAAATTTAGATCGGAATCAGAAAAGCTAGAAATGGGAAGAGGTGGGCAGAAACCAGTTGCGAGTGTTTGTACTGTATCTGAGTACGGCTGTGGTAGGAGTCTGAGAGGCATTGAACATCCTTGCTGGACAAAGGCTGGTTCTAGGAGCAATGTCCCAGGAATGGAGATAGAGACCAGGAGTCAAGGCTGCAGTGAATGAGATTTGAGACACTGTTTTAGGGTGGAAGGAGCTGGACAAAAATCGCATTTTCAAGAAATGGGAAGAATAATTTGTGGCCACTGTGAAGGACTTTGCATTTCTGATAATCACTCTTCAGATGGGAAATGTCCTGATAAAATGCTTCATTTCTATCTGCTACTATTCCAGTCAGGAATTTGTGATTTGAAGGTCCGCAGTGTTTTCCAGTCTGTACCACAGTGTAACAGTTGATGCTGTGATACAGACTGGATAGTACCACACTTGATGCTGTGGTACATAACAAAGTCACATAATCAAGCTTTCCCCAGATGGTCACTAATTTAGTTTGTGGGTTTCAGACTTCTAAGTTCATTGCTTCCTATTGCTTCATTTGCAGATGCACTGAAGTCTCTAATACTTTAACTTAGAAAATTTACTTTGAAGTGTTAATTTCTTTGAAATTGTAAGTACTAAGAAAAATGGGATACCTAGAATTAGAGGATGGTTTACATTTTCATCTGTCAGCTCAAAAAAGGTTTCTGAAGAATAAATTGTGTTTTGTAATGGTGAAGCTTGCCATTAGAAAACCTCTGACAATATTAGTAAATCTATGCACAGAATAATGTGTACAGTAAGTAATGTGTGGGGCAGTGCATAGAACAAAACAGAATAAACAAAGCAGTCACCAGGTAGTTGCTCATTGCTTCAGTGCTATTTATTTAGTTCAAAACCTGGCAAGACCAAATGCAAAACAGTTGGATATGAACATATCTAAAAGGTTGAAGCTTTCTTCTGGAAATCTGTTTTCTAGGAAGTAGGCAATGTGCAATGGAAGGTTAGCCAACCCAGTCCTCTCCTAAGCTTGTCATAACTGTCCTTGGTTCTTCTACCTTGTGTGTGAAGCTTATGGATGTTGGTTCAGTCTCTTAAAGTTATTTCAGGGTTTTATCCTGAACACTACTAAATGGATTGAGCTTTTGTACTGTTGATGAATGTGAGCCATGCCAAATTTTTAAAGGCAGCACAAAATGTAGCCCTGCTCATTGTTTTCCAGGGTGATAGTGAGGCTTATCTGAGTCCTGTAAGTCTAGTTGTCAGTCTTCCTTGCAGAAAAATACCCAGACTGGGTGAGGCATTTAGCAAGGTAGAATCTATAAATACTGCGATTCTGAACTTCAGAATCTAGATATCAGGCTATCACATGACATTCGCTTTCATCTGAACCTTTGAAGATTTCCAGTAGTTTCTGCACTGTTGGACACAGTGCAGGAGAAGTCTTTGCTCTGTGACACAGCTCTGACATCTGCACCTGAAACTGGAAGGTTGGAATGGACCTAGAAAGTCAGAGATCTCAGTTTTAAATACTGTGTACATACAGGCCATGGATGCTGATGTACACACATGCCCTCAACACCTTAAAAGCCTTTTAAACTTCTGGGTTTTGTTTTTCTGTATTGAAGTATTTATTTCCACCTTACCTTTCTGTAGCTAGCAAGGGTGCAGATTAAATACTGATCTTTCCTGCAAACCTTTTATTCTTGCTTTGCTATACATTTTTTACCACGCAGTATTTTGGTGCATTCCATAGCCTCAGTGACCAGATGAAGGTTCAAAGTCATATCAATGTTATAAAGGGCAAGCATATCCATGAAGTTTCAAGTTTTTTATCTGTACCCCCTTCCTATTGCAGAACATCTCTATAAAGATGTATTTTAGTTGGAAGAGAATATATTCTCTGCAGTACAGCATTTTTGACCTGCCCACATTTTTATTTATGATGTCTGTAATATCTAATCAAAAATTATTTGGCTTTTTTGCCTGGTACTTATTTGATAGAGAATCACTATTAATCTAGATGCTGAATCCATATGTTGTTAGCATTGCTTTCGCAAAATACCCATCTACAGTGTCAAATAATAGAAACTGTAGCAATCAGTGGGACTCTAATGAGCAAAAGCAGTTCTAATTACCTCATAAACCTGCTTTTATGACTGGAAGTACGAAAAAATATTGCCTGAAGGTAGTGTTGGCTTCAGCCACTGGAGAAATTGAAGAGACTTCACATACATACTTAACATACATACATCAGGTTGCCCATATATCCTAAGAGTAAGGTTCTCCATAGGTAGGAAGAAATGCAAATCAAGCTCAGTGTAACAAAAGAAAGCATCATGCTTCTTCCTGTCTTTGACTCTTTGAAGTAAATAGCTCAAATCTTGCCTCATTTATACAGGGGTAATTTAAAGTTTATCTTAAAATCAGCATAGTGACAATCAAATTGAAATTCTCCATGAGGATTTCCACAGTTAAAAGTGTCAAAAATAGGATTAAATTGTCACTTGGTTGTATAACAGCCAACATCTCTAATGGAGCAACGATATTAAAAATAACACCTAGATATCCCAGTTCCCACTCCTCTCCTTTCGTTAAGTCACACTCTCAACATACACACTGAGGAGAAAGGTTGTAGGTCCATGTGCATGCTATTATGATAAAACAGTAAAGGCTGTACATACAGTGAATGTTGTTGATAATGAGTACTTCATACTTGTATTCCAGCAGTCCAGGACTACTTAGGTCATGCCAGGACTACAGTAACAGCTTTGAAAATACACAAGCAAACCCTTTCAGAAGAACCTTTTAGTGGTTTTAAATAGAATCAAACTGTGAACAGCAGCTGCCTTGAAAATATTCAAAACTACTGAGTCACTGTACTTGAAAATCAGCCCTCTTTTGGACTTCCTCACTAGTCATAAAAACTGGACATCTCCAGAGATTTCTAGAATAGTTTCAGGAGTGTCATGGGAAATGAGGTGGTCTGGATAGGTGAATAATTTTTCTGCTTGTGTGGGAGGATTTCTGTGAATGTCAAACCTGCAGTTTCAGATCTCACATATGCTTTGGATTACCAAAATTGGATTAAAATTGCATTCTGTACCTTATACTGCATCAGTAATATCGTCAACTATAAAATCTTACTTAGTATTTTTTTTTTACTCTAGTTTTGCAGTAAAAACTGAGCAAATTTTCTCAGTTTCATATTTCTGAGAAGGCTTAAGGAACAAATTTTGACTCCCAAGAGTGCATTTTGCCAGAGATGTTGGTGAGAAGAAGATGACTGTTTTATGTGGGAGACAGAATTTATGAGAATATTTTCCTTAGTGAGGAAAAGGAACCTACTGTTAGCAGTATTGATCAAGCTGATAGTCACTAGGCAACAAGTCCCAGGCAGAATTTATATGGAAAATGCTGGATGTCAGAAATGCAATGTTGTTATGGAAATGATTTATTATCAGCTAAAGGGAACTTTAAGGGAGTCAAGCAACTGACAATCTAATATAAGGCACATTTCAGGTTTTGGAGTAAAGTCTAGCAAGAATACAACTGCTGAGTCTGTCGCTAAGTGACTGTGTGTACTTGCCTAGCTTCAGGCTTCAAGCTTATGAAGGGATACTGATTTGTTGCTTTACATTCCTCATTGATAGAGAATAAACTTGGACAGGACAGCTCCTTACAAGAATTAACTGCAGGAGGGATTTTATAGTTAATATCTTTTATGATTTTTAGGCCTCTTGAGTGTACTGATTCTGCTTACAGTTCTGCTCATCCTCTTCTGTACAGCAGTACATCTTTCACAGTGGAGGCCAGATCTCCCAGCTTCCTCAAAATCCTCATTGCCCAGTGATCAATCACCAGGCATTGTGCTTCTGAAGACAGGGATTCTGGTTGACTAGTATTCTGCAAAGCACCAAATTGGTTGTTTTAGTAAACAATGAAACCTGAAGCTGGTCTTTCCCTCTGGCATTAAAGTCTATTGCCTAAAATAATAGGCAGGTGTCTCTGCAACCTGGACTATAATGCATAGTGAGAATGCATGTGATTGGCGTTTCCCATGCTGGCTAAAGACTACGTGTCTTGCATGGAGTCCGCTCAGTGAGGCCTCCGGATGCTGCTGTAAAATCCGGTATGAAACAGTGAAGTATTTGTGGCCTTTGGGTATTACTGTAGGGATACAATATCAGGATACAGACCTTTATTTCCACAGCTATGTCCTGAAGTCACTTGCACCGAAGAGAACATTTTGGACAAGTGTGAGCAAGTGATGGTTTTCATAGGACGAAGGGACTCACAGTTGTAAGACTTCTTTGGCCACATGTGTCCTAAAATGAATGCTGCTTTACCCTGTGTACTGTTATCAAGTGTTTACAGTTCCACTGACTGGGCATCTGTAGTATTTTCACGTTATTTAGTGTCTCATAAGAATCTGCATGTAATATTTGATTTTGAAATATAAATGATACCAAGGAATTGATGATCCTAATTCAAGGACATTTTTTTTTTTCTTCTATGTAAAGATTTGATAATTTTTTTTTAGCTACCCATTACCTGCTCATTAAGAATTTAAGGTATCTCATGATTCTCTTACTGCCCTTGGTAAGAAGGTCATGCTGCTGCCTTTGTAGTTGCAAACTTTTTTTTTAATGTGTGTTGGACCTTGTCCAGTAATCTTGATCATGTCCCAGTTATCTAATGTTTTTTACTACATTTTTCTACTGTATTGGATTCTACTACCAAAAGGTCTTTTCATTGTTCTTCCTTATTACTCCATGTTATTAACAATATAGTAACATGTTTCAAATTATGTTTAGAGCTTATAAATAAACAGCATAATTGTTACCTTTTATAGATGTTTGCACAGTGTTTTCATACTTGCTGGAACTTTCAAGTGTTTATATTTGTTACTGTTGCAGGATGATGTAGAATTTTCCCCAACTGTTATTTAAAAGTGGTTATAGTCATGAGATCTTGGCTGATTATCCAAGTTGTAGATTAGCTACGTGTTGTTACTTCTAGCCATTCCCAGTCTGCAGCAAAACCTGCAGCCACACTAGAAAGCATCTGCATTTGATGCATTGTGAATTGTGGTATTTTTTCATGAAGCCCTGCTTTGGCTGCCAGTGCTTAGTTTCTTCTACTTTCCACAGTTTCCAAGTATTTGAAACTTAAATATTCCTGTGAATTATACCTTAATCTTCTTATATTTTGGAATAACTCTTTTCATTTTATAAAAGCTGGTATTCGTCTCGATTATGTCTTGTATTCTTAATAGGTGACCACTAACTATATTCTAGTGCACTGATTTACAATGTTAAACTTTATTTATATAATGTTGTTTCAAGTGAAAAATGCCTCATAATTATTAAATATATCAGTTGTGAGTGGTGTGACCTGTATTCCAACACCATGGGAAATCCTAAGTTCCAAATTCAAAAAGTTTCTGAAAACCCAGGGTTACATCCATAAATGTACCAAGGAAATATGTTTTTTATTATAAAAGTTAATACAAAATACTTTCCATTGATCGGCTTGGTGGGGCCGATTATGCTTGGTTAGGAGGTATTTAGTTGGTTTTTATTATTTCAGCAGTATGAGATGAAAGTAACTTCTTTGACATCCGTAAGTTTATCCTCCCAGCCTCTTGTTATTGATAGTGGAATATGTGTATCAAGTATCCTTAAATTTAAGTTTTAAGAATAATCCCTTTCTCCTAGTTACACGGAGAAAAGCCTGTGGTTGTGTTAGCTGGGATTGTCTTCCTTGTTTAGCATTTATATGCTTAGAATTCAAAGCAAAATAATCCTATGGCTGTGCTTTTGAAGTGTGTTGCTGGGAAAATGCTAGAGCTGATACCTCTGCTTCCAAATACCCAGATCTCTGGGTTCTCACCTGTTAAAGGCTGTTTACGTAACTTGCAGAAGGAATACTTAGTTTGGAAAATCACAGGTGCAGTAAGTAGTAGGGATGGTAATAGTAAAAGAATTTCATATTGAATTCTTCTGCATTACAGGAGTACAAACGCAAGTTAGCCAGAGTGTCCCAAGTACGGAAAGAACTGAGGTCACGCATCCAGAACCTGCCTGATCTCTCTCGACTTCCCAACGTCACGGGCAGCCACGTACACCTACCATTTGCAGGAGACATCTACAGCGATGATTGATTACCAGAACATCCCCCCATAACCTCTGCTTTTCTGTGAAATGAGGGGTAGGCCAGACCGATCGGTACTCTTGTAGTATTATTTTTGTATATTGTTGCAGAGTGTCAGTAAAAATACTTTAATAATTTATAAAAAATGGTTTAAAAAGTTGATTTGTTTACTATTTTATTGGCGAGTGAACATAAGGGTACATTTATAAAAGTGGCATCTGTGTCTGTTACATGGAAGAATGAATAATTATCTTTTGTAAAGATTTTAGTTGGGTGCCCTGTAAAAAAACATGCTAAGATTTTTCTTATGTACCCTGTATTTAATGTAGATCAACATATAATCAAAACATAATTCTAACTTGAGACATTTCCGTTGCTAATGAGGGTGTGAAACGTGAAAATCACAGGCTTATGTTTGCAAGAAGGCTGATGCAATTTAGTGCAAAGTTAAAAGTGATCTTACTGTCCATTACATTTAAATTACCCATTCCCTAAACAACATGGGGTTTTTTGAAGTAAATGCAAATTACCAATTTTCTGTTGGAAAATATAAATCACGTTACACTGAGCAGATCTTCAGATGACTCAAAATACTGCAATATTTTTGTATCATTTAGAAGTCAGCATGTAGAAACTATAAAATTGACCAGTTTAATTATGTTTTGAAATTGTAGCTTTTTACAGCTGCTTAGTTTCTAAATCGAGGGACCATTCATTTGTAATCTAATCCCTTTCTGGAACATCTGTTTCCATCTGAAAAGGTTAATCCCAGAAATGTGAAGCCATTTTACAGTTTTAATTAAATTGAAAGGTCATTCTCTAAACTGTCTCAATTGCTAAGTGCCCATTATTAAAATTTGACAATGTACCATCCATACATGCAGCAAGATGATGATACAGCTGTACTGTACATCCTCTTCCATTGAGAAACCCTGGAGGCCAGCATGGGCTACCACCTCCCCACCTTCACCTGCTCTGGCAAATATTCCTAGATCTCGATTGTCTTTTACTCACACAACAAGAGGAGACAGTACAGACCTGTGTATAAGTCAAAGAGCAGAAAATTATTGCCCAGTTAAAAAACTGCTGCATGGCATAAATATGGTATTTGTCTGGGAACAGCTGAATTTGTGAAGAATCCTTGTTTCCGAACTATGCATCAGCTTTTAAGTTCACTTGAAAACTTAAAGATACAGACAGGCATTTAGCACATTGCCAGAAAAGTTTAGGCTTTTCAATCCATTGGAATGAGCTATGTAATCATTGAGTGATTTTAAAAATGCCTGCCTGTATGTTTAGCATTTAGATGACCTTAAAAACCTGGGCTACAAGTGTTTTGAGTTGGATATATCATAGGAGTGTTTAATGATTGCATTTTGTTTGTGGTTTTGCACTTGCCAGGCATTGTTTTGTACCAGTTAAGTTCACAGTTTACAAGTTTAATACAACTCACATGAAAGCAAATTTTTTACAAAGAGCTATTCTTTCTTTTCAAAACCCACAGCAATTCAAAATAGTCCTGGAGTGAAATTGTTCAAGGTAGTTATCTGTCACTTTTTATTGGCTTCTACAGGGCTAATTACTAGAATACTTGTAGGACAAATAGAGAATAATCATTCTCTTTAAAATAGATACACTTGGACATAAGCATATCAGTCCAGTTAGCTTTTGTCGTGGAAGTTGCCATGAATTAGACCTCAGTTAAGTAAGGAAAAAACCTGAAAAAATAGAACTACAAGCTGTTGACATAGCAGTATTCAATGTAGAATACTGATTTCCTAAAAAATTCTGACTGCCAAATAGGAGTGTTCAAAATAGTTATCAGTGCTCACTAGCTGTCCAAAAATTTCTAAGTTTTGAGTGGCAATTTTCCACTCCATAGGAAAAAAAGAGGTGACTATATTGAATCCAGAGGATTTAATTTCTTTCGTTTAAGGGTAATATGCAAAACTAAATAACACTTACTGACATCTTTTCAGTGTAGATTCTTGATAATAAAATGTTCTGATACAATTTCATTGTTTTAAATATTTCTGGTCTAGTACATTAAACTCGTCACATAAATTCTTACACACGTATGTGCATTGCAGTTGCAGTTAAAGCTCAGTTTTGCTAAAGAATAGCATCAAATTTGTGATAAATATTAAACCAGCTTAATCTATTAAGAATTATACAACAAATCATAAAACAAGAATCATAAATAGTGAGTTCATGGTTGAATTCCATCCACAGAAAACTTAATTTGTGCCCAGAGGTGATTATAAGTGCAGTGACAAGGCTTATTAGACTGCGCTGAAAGATCTGTTTTGGATACTCAGAATCAAAGGGAATTAAGCTTAAACAGTCTTTTGCTGCCTGAATTGAAAATAATTATTCTAATAAACTTGACTGCTGAATTTTCTTGATCTCTCAAAGGTTTTAAAAAAGACATGACAGTTATTTCACTGGATTTGTTTTTCCTGTTCATAACTCCTAGTGATAACATTGCTTATCTACAGGTAATGTAGAACTGATAAAAGAATGAGGAAAACCCCCAACTTTTTCTTGATGTATATAAGTTTTAATTTTGAGAGAGTGTTATTTTCTGGATAGATTTTTCTTTATTTTACCGTGAAATTGTTTACTTCAAGGAGTTTTTCATAGCTTGGGTTTTGGAAATGATCCCTCAATATTTGTTTGGAAAAGAGGACTTGTGAAAGGCAAAGGTCACTCTTAGAGCAAGTGTCATATATTAATGGCTGAATGGTACGTTGGGTTTTTTTTTTTTTTATTTATATGGGAAAGGCATCAGGTATCAAGTAGTTAGGAGATTTATATTGTAACTGTAATAGTATAGCAGGAGATAGCATGGTATGGTACAGATGCAGCCCTGTAGTGTCAAAAAATACCTCCAAATTCTCAGGTTCCAAAGCTTAATGTTCGTACTTCTGACATCTCAGGAAGAAAAGAGGCTGAGTGGGAAAGGGTAGGGTGCCAAGGAGACAAAAGGAAGAACACGCCTGGGTAGAAAGGTAAAGCAAACCACACGTCAGCTTCCATTGAAACAGAAATAACTGTGAGACCGGGCAGCACAATGTTTTGTCTGTGGGTGGGATTCTACCACAGAACTGCTTTGGCGTGTTGCCACCCTGGGAAAGAAAATGTGTGGGTATACCCTGTCTACCTCTTCTAACGTGGTCTGGCTCTAGGCAAACCAGAATGCCTGCCCTACAAAAGCCACAATTAAAAAATATCTGAACATTTTCATCTAATAATAAAAGCATAATAATTAGATTATTTGCTTCACTATATTGCACTTTTATTGAGCATTCTCTGAAAAAAAGCAAAGAGATTCCTGCAGCACTTTGCCATATGAGAATGCTTACCTTGGAGGTCACTGGGACTGCTTGTATATTCTAGTATTTGCAGGCTCAAGCTGTGTTTTTTGCAGAATGTTTTGAAAGGTATCAGGAATACTACCCCACTTTTGTGGTTTTAAAAGTAAATGTGAAGTCCTTAGTTGCAAAAATTACCATTCTTAGAAATTATGTTTCATTACTTCTTTTGGAAATTAGACTACAGCCTGCAGTAATATTAGCTTGTCTGATTCACTCTGTTAATGTTTGTATTAATATATTGAAGCACCTCTGTTAACCCCTAGCAACACAACCCAAACTACATGCTTATTATGTATTTTATCCGAGTTGTCTTCCGAGTGTCAAACTGAGAGCTTTCGTTATGATGAAATTACATTCCTATTTACCTGAAGTTTAAAAAGACATTGCGTTAGGACTTGCACAGACTAGTGCTGCTCTCACAAGTCAGTGGTAACTCAGTCTGGTTCTTCGGTGATGACCCTAAATACGTACGTAGGATGCAGTAGCTGGCAGTGCAGATGACCATGGAGGACGTGGAAATCATACATTGGCTTGGTTTGCCCTCTGCAGAAGAGCCTTCTGAAACGTAAGGAAATACATCTGTGGGTGTGAGGTTTTTTCAGTGGGAAAATCAGTGAAAACCAGCACGTCTAAAATTTGATGGTTACATTTACAAATATTTGGGCCAGTTCTGCTCATTACATATAATCACAGTGGCTGTTTCTGCAAGTAAAGAAAGCAGACTCAAACATAGTGTCTGAAGTGGAATTTTTTTCTAATGAATGACCAATTTTGTCTCGGCTCCTATTTCAGTGTGTCATTTATCTTGATTAAGTAGTAAATCTCTTCCACCGTGTTATTTAGGAATCTAATTCTGATTTCATATTTACAGTAGTTAAAGTATCCTACTAAGCATGATGTTTTTGTGGGAATTTGCAAAAGTTCAATAGCACTCATTACTTGTTTGCAACAGAAATAGACTCATTTGTTAAAAGCTAACAAGAAAAGTTTGAAATGTAAAGATGTTTCATTATTGTGCTTTTCTGACAGAACCTGTAATCCTTGTGTAATTTATGTCCTCAGAATAACACCTGTATGTACGCTCTTTCATATTTAATAAAACATTGTTGTAAAAACATCTTTGAAAATTACTGCTTATTGCTTGCCTACTCAATTTCATGGTTGGAAATGGTTTTAATGTAAACGGCTCCCTATCCTCAGGAGTCAACCAAGATCTCGTAGTGATGATGCTGAGGAAATGGTTCATTCTAATTTCGAGGTTTATTATACTCTGTGTTTTGCGTGACAGTTTTCGGTGAGGAAGCAGTGCATTAAAGGGTCTGACGTCCTATCTCTAGAACTGTAAATTTAGTTGAGCTGGTTATTTTAAGTCACACTTTGTAACATTTTCAATGTGGTATAACACAAGTACTGCCAGTGATACATACACCATTGCCCAGTAGAATTTGTGGGAGCTGGGAAATAACTCTCACTCTCCAATCAAATGCCTCTTTGCAGGGCTATATGCTTAACAGAGACCTTCTTGCTCTTGCTTTACAAAGCCTGGCTGAAGTTCTGCCCTCCCTGAAATCAGTGAGGGCATTTCCTCTCTGGAGTTGTTCTTCCTGCTCTTCGAACACAAGCCAGTAACGTGGCCTGGCAGTAGTTTGGAGGGGAGCTCAGCAAGTCTCTTGCAGCCAACAGCCTTCAGTGTTTCATCGAGTACAGGAAGGTAATGTGTCCTGAAGGGAAGAGTGCATGACATGCATATATGTGTGTAATATATGTTGACATATAAGCCTCTGATGTGTGGGTATGTATGTATATACCTATATATATTATGTATAGAGATATGTTTATACATATGTGTGTGTCTGTCTTTCAATACACCAATTCTGTGAAAGTCCAGTTAACAGAAAAAACAGACTCTATTAAAGGCTTAGAAATAATATAAAAGCACTGGAGATTATTTCTACTCAGCATTTTGAAACACGCTTGTAAAACAAGGAGAGGCACGTACTGAATGACTTTTTCCCCTTTGTTCCCAGAATAAAGTCTAATAGCTCACAATAACAATCTCTTTTAACAACACATCTGGACATATCTGACAACTCCAGTAATTCCAAAGAAAAAAAGATGTTGTTTGGAGCATGACAAGGCTCTATCTCTGTTAACAAATAGTGTGCTGCAAAGATAACACCTGATGTGAAGAATGCTTGTAGCTCGGTGCCTTAGTACCCACAAAACATTTTTGGAAATGCGTAGTTTAGACAAGCTCTCCTGTGATCCTGTGGATAGATCGCCCATTACCTTTCCCAGCACACTGGTTGTGCTCTCCCCTTTATGTCTTTTATCCCTTATCTGTAGTTTTATCCAAAAGGAACGCACTCTTGAGACTACAGGGTGTTGTGTAAGAAGCACTGTAAACAGGGACAATGGGGGAACGTGCTTTGATCTAACAAACGCATTAATGCTGGGGCACCTTAAAACAGCAGATGCCTGTGCTGGTTTCACATTAGCCTCATGGGAAGCACAGCAGTACCTAATGTGTGTACTTTTAATAGGAAAATTTACTGCAAAATTTGTTTTTTTCAAATACTTTCGTGCAATGCACATTTTCCATCAACAAAATGAAGTATTTTTCCAAAGGACTGGATTGTAAGTACAGCAACAGGTGAATTAATGCCAAGTTCTACACTGGAAAAGGCAACACTCCAAGGTTTG
Organism: Cnemophilus loriae; assembly: GCA_013397755.1. NCBI lineage: Eukaryota > Metazoa > Chordata > Aves > Passeriformes > Corvidae > Cnemophilus > Cnemophilus loriae. Next base: position 1,254,404 of record VZTF01005565.1, read on the forward strand.
TATTTTGATTAAAGAATGGCAGTTCATTTTATCTGACACGTACATAAGAGACAAAGAGCAGTGAACCCTTCAGTTACTGGGCAAGTGTACAGGAGATATAAAAAGGTTACATGCCAATCTCTGAGACTCTAAATACAGTTTACAAAAAACTATTCTCCCCTGGACTGCTTCCCAGCCCACCAAGTTATTTGCTGGTCCTATTTCTTAAGCACTGTTCACTGAGTCCGAAGGCACTTAAAGTAAACTATTCATTAAACTAGCAAAAAAAGAGGAAAATACAGACCTTTAAATCCAAGAATGTAAATGCTTTTAACTAATTGGCTCTATTTTTCAGGGGGGAAGTGTGAAGCACCATTTGCAGAACGATCCCTGCAGAATGTATGCGGGACAGGCTATAACCTCAGTCCTGAACAGTGACTTTATACTGTACTCTCTCATCTCTGTGCCAAACTTATATTGAAAATCTTTAATCTCGACAATTAAATGGTCTTGGTGGGACCATCATCAACTTCCTCAAAGGATAAATCCCAGCTTTTAATTCTTGGGGCATTGGAAACTGCAAAACACATTCAAGATTCCCAAGCATATTAAACTGGGTATCTTCTCATCTCCCTCTAGCAGACAATCACTCCCGTTAGAAACAGTGCTTCCTTCTAGAAAATATGGTCTATGCTTTCACAAGGTACAGGTTGTTAGCTTGAGTTTTAAAGAAATCACTTTGTTGATTTACTAGAACTGGAGCACTATTTATTGCTGTAATCTTTATTACTTTGAAATAATATATAACTAAAGTAAAGTCAGGAAGGTTTTGAAATCTGCCTTCTGGCTTTTCTCTTTTTCTTCTAGGTCGAGCATCCGTTTTAGCTTAGAAAAGTGAAATTTGGAGTTTCGGGGAGTCTTGGAAGCAGAGTTGGTTGTTGCCTGTCCAGATTCATGTGTCCTGAAAAACAAAAGACGAAATGTCTTAAAGGGGAGAAATGAGAATTAACATAAAGTAGCTGTGAAAGCACACATGCATAATTTGAGTGAAAAATATCCAAGAGATACAGTGTATTTTCACATGCAAGTGAGCAGTCAGAAGTGTAACTTTGTCATGCAAATTTTAGGATAGACGTTTTGCACTAATGACACAAATGTAACTGGGCATTCTTTGTACACAGTGGCTTTTCATGATTTTAAAGGTTGGGAAGTTAAAATTGATCTCCTCAACCATACCAACTGAGAAATACACAAAGTTATCAATTTAAACTTTATTAAATGACTGATCTAAAATCAACAAGATGTAATACACTCTATTTGACAAAGGGCTGCTTTAAATAGGAAAGAAACAGGTACCTGGAAAGTGATGAGGGACTGTTCCCTTTAGATCCCAACCTACTGCAGCTTAGAGGTGTCATTTTCTTTGCAGACTGAATTTTTACATCTGGTGTCTTCAGGCTAGATTTGATACTTGGAGTGCCACAATTTTGTGTTTTGGTTGCCAGAAAATCCCTGCTTTTACCATAATGTCTTGTTGTTTTGCTGCAAGATTTGCAAGTAACCAGCTATGGAGAGAAGAAAGGAAATATCAAGGTGCCTTTCAGTCTTCCCACCTTTAAATTATAAAGCCATTAGAAGAATTATCCAAACTGTTCTCCAAATACCATGACACAAATTAAATATCTGCTTGAGTAAAACATGAGATACTAAAATGTAACATACATTTTATAACTAGTATTTTAATTCGGGCTTCTTATGCCAAACACATCCTTTGGGTTTATCTAGAAATTACTCTAATTCCCTACAAACTAATTTCAGGAGACCTGTACCACTGAATGTAATATTATTGTACAGTGAAATACAGAGAACAACCCTGTCAAGACAGATGAAACAGCACCTGAACTGGGCAAATCGTATTTTGAGCATACAAGATACACTGAGTATACAAGAGTACTCCTATATATTAGGTATTTGGCTAAAAAACATGACATTCTGTGTCATCTAAAGTTATTAGCATACTCTACCCCCAGTGAAGTTATACTGCACACATTTCAGGGAATCTTGGGATAAAATATTTAAACTACTAAACTCTCAAACCCAGTTATCCATTTAACTAAAAACAGCAAGTCTCAGTGAACAAAGATGAGGCTTTGTACTAGGGCAAAAGTACTTACTACAATAAAGAGGATGTTCTAAACAAAGGGCACTTTCTCTTCTCTCTGTGCACCCCTTGGCTGCAGGGAACTTCAGCAGCACAGTAAGCTGAGAGGTGCATCAGAACAGATCACGTCACACAGTCACAGAGACTGTCAGACATTCCTGATATCCCTTACTGCCATGGCAACTACTCATACTAAGATATGAGAGTAATACAGCCAGACAACTTTCTGAGGCACCAATTAGACTGACAGAAAAACAGTTACGTGATGCTTCTGGTTAAAAAAAACATACTCAAAAGACTGTCACAAAAATGTCTAAGCAGTTTTGAAAACATCTACACCAAATCACTCTTCATTTCAAAGTGTATAAATTTAACTAAATTCAGATTGTTTAGTAAAAATTACATTTAGAGATGCTGAAATGAAATGTTTTTAGTTAAGTGTTTTGACTTCCTCTAGACATTATTTTGTCATCCTAACAAACTAAAAAAAAAGAAATAGCATTAACTTTTAGTGCTCAGGTATTGATGTATTTTTAGTTCGTCTAAATGAAATTCAGGTGGGAAAGAAACTCAGCATCTCATGGTGACTTAGCACTGCATGGAATATAAATGGAGGTGACCACTTTACAACGCAGGAATTACTGGATTAATCATAGCGCTTCACAGCTAATTTTCATTCCCTGAAATGGATCAGCAGTTAACTCCAAAAATTTTTAAAGCCCTGAAACAGTCCCTATGTTATATGCCTTTTTATGGCAGAGGCAATCTAAAATCAAGTTCTACTTGCTAAGAAAGGTCTCAGGGGTACAACCTGTCACATTGTTGCTCAGTTTAATTTCCAACCACACTAGAATTTTCATTTTCACAAGTCTCAGGTATTAGATTACAGGGATCTACATAGCTAATTTTGAAAGCTGCCAGTTGCTGACAGCATTTTAAAGTCTTACAACAAGAAACACTTAAATCATAATCCGCAGGACAAATTCAAACTGAACAGAACTGAACTACAGCAAACTGTAATTACATGCCAAGATTAAAATATTACCCAGAGTTTAAACTGGACCTATTTAAACTGAATTATAAACTACTCATATGAATGCACAGTGTGTCCCTACAAACACTCTCCAGCTACACAGTAAGTCTAAGAGCCCACTATCATTTCATAGGACACTGCTCTGTTCATCAGTTGTTTAAAGAGACAGTTCTTAATGTACCCTCAACATTTGTGATCCCAGAAAAATGAACCAAAGATTTCAGCTTGCAGAATCACAGAACATCTTGAGTTGGAAGAGACCCACAGGCATCATCAAGTTCCAACTCCTGGCCCTGCACAGCACATGCCAAGAATTACACCATATGCCTGAGAGTGTTGTCCCAATGCTTCTTGAACTCTGTCAAGCTGGTGCTGTGACCACTTCCCTGGCAAGCCTGTTCCAATGCCCTTTTCAGATGTCCTTTCTGAAGCTCAGCTGTGATCTACAATCTGGGGAGACTGCCTTTATGAAGCATCTTATGAAGAACCTTGGTGATATTTCCTCAGTTTAATTTTTTTTTATTGACTCTTTAGTAATTTTTGGTTTCACAAAATTTACTTCTGAAACCACAAGACTCTCACCCAAGAAAATGCCAAGTGTACCAGCAACGTCTGGGCACAATAGGGTGCTGTCTCATTTATTACAACAACCATTCACATACCCTGTTTTAAAAACAGTACATATCTTGGCAACACTAGATTAAATGTATACTATTATTCTTCCAATAGTAATTAAATGTCACATTCCTGAGTACTTTTAGGAAAAATAACTGAAGTCTCAAGAAAAACATCAACTTGTTGAAATTACCTCTGTGGTTTAGTTTTGAAAGACTTCCTATAAACAGTAGTATTCAGATAAATGTAAAAAATTCTATTAATACAGATGTTAACAATAATCTGATGTAGCCATGAGAGTCTAGTGAAATACATGAAGTAAAGCTTGTGTCAAAGTGTATGTGCTCAACAACTGATACAACTGAAACAAAGGCAGTAAATGAGATCTTTGTGTAGCTTCTTTAACATGTGGGGTCGTGAGGGCTTTTTGGAGATAAAAGCTTACTGCTCTTGTCATTGTGTTCATGATCTATCTATTGTGGCAGGTAGATTTTAAAAATGTCGTTTATGCATAGAAGTTATTCCAAAAAGAAAGGAAGAGTCTTATACTTGTGAAGAAGAAATGCGTGGGCTCCTCTTCTAAGAGAAAGGTTTCTGTATCTTCTTTTTTATGCCACTGAAAAAGGGACATGAAATTTAGGGAAATATCATGTACTTGTCAGTTCCAAATAAATGTCCTTACCAGAATGCTTCTTGACTCCTTGTACTTTTTTAAAAGCTTTGTCTGTTTCATGTTAAGTTTATGGTTCTTTGCCTCTCGTTTAAGAATTTTCTCTATCTGTGGAGTCACTTTCATCTTTGGTTTGAGGCGCACCCGGTAGCTGTCAGGAACCAGGAACTGGAAGCAGTAAGGACATATCCTTTCTAATCCACGTTCATTAGCTACAGATAAATAAAGGCAAAAGGATGAAATAACTATGTTTTATAAGCAACCTTTAAAAGGGTGTGTTTCAATTTTAACATTACCTAAGTACACGTTTTTGTGTTTAAGATAACACTAGAACACAAGAGGAAGCTGACCACCAGAATGTGCTCAGCTGAGCACAATTCAGGCTAAGTTTATGCATTGCACAAGTTTACACAATATATAATAGTCGATTTTCCTGAAAAATGCAATTCCTTGCTAAAAATCTTTAACAACGGAGGCTCAAAATTCTGCAGAGCTCCATGCAGGCACAATCTTCTACCAGATCAGGGACACCAAAGCCTTGTAAAGCTCTTTGCCCATTTTAAGTGTGAGAAGATGACACGACCTCAGGCTAGAATGAAGAAACGCTTTGAGATAAATTTCAGACCTAATAAGAGGTTCGCTTCTGCATCTGCCTCATTAGCTCCTGTTGCCGGAGCTGGACTCGGGCGTCTCTCCCTAAACCCCCGAGGAACACCTGGCCCAGCTGCCTGGCAAACTCGCCATTGCTGCCGGCAGCCCCGAAAAACAGCCCTGCGGGGGCAGTGCAGGGGCAACGGGAAAACGGAGGAAAAGGGCGAGCCGGCATTCCCACGCTGCTGTCCTTCCGCAGCCTCCACGCGCTGCTCTCCCGTCGCAGCAGCCTCCGCTGGAGCGCACCGAGCTCACGGGCCGCCCGGCTCGGAGCCCCCCTCCTCCGGCCCCGGTACCACCGCCTGTGCCCGGGGCCCCTCACTCGCCTCGGGAGTTGCGGAGCCTCCACCTGCGCGGGAGAGAGGGAAAGCGTCACGGCGCGGCCGCCGGCACCGGGCGGGGACGCCCCGCGCGTCACCGCCGGGCTCTCCC
>VZTF01005565.1:1260614-1306307 GCA_013397755.1 Cnemophilus loriae
AAAAAAAAAAAAGACACAACCTCCCTCTCTCCCTCATCCCCCCACGCCCCCCCTCCCAGAAAGCCCCGAAACGAAACCCTCAGCTTTTCACCGTTTGATGTGTGTTTTATTAATTCCCTCGGCCCTGTTCATTTGCTAGGCGTTTTTATCCTTTGATCTATTGGTAATGGTGTTCATTTAGGAGAGGTATTCAGCTGAGCAGGCTTCGATATTCGATCAAGGAATTTGAATAAATATAATTATTTCTTATTTTCTGACATGGAGTAGCCGGGGGCTTTAGAAATAGAAAAGCAAGGGGAAAAAAAGGAATTTCAAGGCTTCCTTTAAGAGAGCTTTACAGCACAGTCAATAAATCTGGACTTATTAATGAAATGTTCATAATAGCTACAATTAGGGCCTCTACTGACTTTATTTTTTAATTGAAACTAATTTTTTCAATGAACCTTTCAATATTACATTTTTGTTGCCATGTTGCTGGATTTTTGATCCTAGTTTTTGAGTGAACGCCTACTTTTTCTGAGTGGAAGAGCAGGGATGTCACATAATATCTATTCAAAATGCAACCAGTGTTCATCAGTCAACAGATTTTTTGGCAAATGAAATATTCCCATTTCTTAATACTGGAGGGGGAAAATGAAACTCCTTTTTGAACACAAGTAAGCAAATATAATTCCAAAACTTTTTTGAGGGGTGGGTCTGTTTTTATAATTTTTTAAGCACGTTTGTTCCCTAGGGAAGTTGGTTGTGGAGGAAGAATGGTGAGGCAAGATACTGCCACGTTCTTTCCCAGCTTCTGCCTAGCTAAAGGGGAATGTGCTAGGGATTTCTTCTCTTGCCTGGAGCTGGCACCTGACTCCTCCCTGCCCCTGGAGTGGTGCAGGTGGGCCACAGCATCTGCACCAGCACCCTGGATTAACTTTTTCTTGTGAGAACAAGTGCCTGAGTGACCTGATTAACAAGCATGTGCTCTACTTATTAAGCAGTGACTAACACAATGCAAAGGATTCATTTATATTTCCCCCCCTCCACCTTCACTCTTACACTCTTTTTATCCCTGCTTTTTTCTCCCTCAGTCTCTTCCAGTCCGGCTGAAATGTTTATACACTTTTTTCCTTCTGCTCCTGAGGCAACGCTGGGCCATTCCTTTTTTATCTTAGTTTGCTGGATTCTCTTTGCATTATAGATCATCTTTGTCCGAAAAGCACGGCAAACAGCCACTCCCAGCGCCATCCACACGCAGGGTGATGTGCTTCGTCCCGGGTCCTGTCACATGAGGCTTTCCCATGTTAGGTGTAGTGCTGGATGTGCTAAACAAAGCTCTAGAGACAAAGGGGGAATGGCCAAAACCATGGCCTCAAATTCATAGCTCTCTACCAGCCCCTTCCTGCAGAACTCCCATCAAAATGCAGTTTTTCTGTGCATCCGGTGCTGGCAGGACCAAACCCTTAAAACCAGACAACTCTCAGATCCCCGGCACAGTATTTATGGCATCAGTGGGATGAATTCATCCGCATTTCAAGGCAGAACGCATTCGTCTCTACTTTTTCCTGGCTTTTGTTCACCAAAAAAAGCCCACGTTAGCAGAGCCATGTTACGAACTGCTTCCTGCTTCTGTTTAGCGTTTTGTAGCTACCATGGCTGGACAACAGGCCGTAAATTTTGCCTGGTGTTTTGTAACAAGGGAAAAAATAGAATGATTTGTGTTGACTTTTGGTCGTCGTGTATCATTATCGATCCGGGGGAGGGCGGCGGGGAGCGCGTACCGCGGATCTGTTGCTCGCCACTTCTCCGGGAAGGCGGCGTGAGCCAGCAGTCAGTAGAGGGCAATAGAGAAATACAGTTTGTGATGCCTAAAGGATTTGAAGCCCTGATTATGTGTTTACAGAAAAGAAAAAGAAGAAAAGAAGAGCCAGGAGGATAGGTTGTTCAGTTTACTACCGGAGACCTGACTGTGACAGACCACCAGGAAAACAAAATTTTCAAAGAGAGTAAGGAAGACCTTCTGCAGCATCTGCAAGTCTCTCCTTTTTTCTTCAGAGTTACGTAGGATAACTTAGCCAGAACTTATTGATGTCTGCATGTTCAGTGGACTCGGGAATGGACTGGGAGATGCGGAAACGTACTCTTTGGAAGAAACAGAAGAGGAGGCATTTCAAAGATCCTGCAGGTGACCAAGGTGAGCAAACTCACAGCTTCTTTTTCACGTGAGATAATAAATGTTCAGTCAGCTGTATAAAAGTCATGAACAAACTGAGTGAGTGATTGAAATTATATGAGAATTTTGCTTTTTCAGGCATGCTTGTGCAAGATTCATTTTCTCGTGGAAAAAAAGAGGATAGTGATGCTACAAAGATAAGCATTTCCAAGCGTATGTTATTTTGGGGACATGCTAAAACCGCTGACCTGTTTTATGTGTCATATTTTGTATTAGAATTGTTTGAAACATGCTTATCATTTCACAAGGTTTATGTGCTATAGTTCCTAGACTCTAGTTTACAGAGAAATGTATAAATAAGATGTGACTGTTGTTCCTTTTAGAGGGGATTTTTTCTCAGCTTTTGGACAAATGTGACTTGGAGGTTTGGAGAAATTTATTAAGAGATTTTTGGATGCATAGTGGGAATGCCCTCAGGTTTTTGAAAGGCTTTGTAATCAGAAAGATATCGAGAAGTGATAACAAAGAATATAGTAATAACAAAAGGCGTTAAGCCATAGAAATCAAGGGGGTGGCAGAGGGTTGGGAAAGCAGAAAAAAACACAAGAGACTAAGTTAGGAAATAAACATATGAAACACTTTTCTATTGCCAAGATCTCAGCTGGTGTCACCATAACACTTGGAAAATATCCTCAGGATGCCAGGAACCATTAAAGCAGTACAGATTATCAGAGGATAAACTTCCACTTCAGCTTCCACTGCTACCAGAAGTGACCAATAGGAAATGTTTGGGAAATGATAGATGAAGAATCAAAGCATTGACATTCCGGGGATATCACAGAGCAAATGCAAGGGTATCTAGAGGTCAGTCAGACAGTATCCATTTGAAACAAGGCAGGCTGATAAATAAAAGAAATAAAGCATATGCTGAAACAAACCATCATCTTTTAAAAGCTAATTGAAGGGCAAGTTATCTGGTGTTCCTCCTGAGCCTGGATTTATTTTGCAAGTGGTATAATAGGCAAGGCTGTGACACAGTGATTTATCTGTGCCTTGAGTGCCAAAACATGTAAAAGATTAGTGTGTTTTTTGTTAGTTTATACATTGTTTAGAACACAGCTTCCTTGCAGTATGTACCTGAGGGAGGTGAAAGATAACGTATACAAAGCATGTCACTATTTCCCATGGATTGGCAACATCCATCTGATAGGGAATGGACCCCATAACTATCAGAATCCACCTGATCTTGAAAGCTACAAGTTCCAGTTTCCAATTTTTTCTTCCTTTCATTAAATTTCCAGTACTCTGTATCTTCTTGTATGCTTGTAAATACATTCTCTCAAAAATAATAGAAATTAGAGATGGTATTGAACAAAAACCTCGGAGAGAAATATTCATGGAGCTTAATAGTGCCAACTCTTCTTTAAAGCAGTCTCTGGTAGAAATTGTTAACTCTGTATCTAAGATGTGGAGCTCTAGGGCAGTAAACCTTCTCTTATAGCTGATACCTATTTTCAGTGAAATTAGCAGGGTTGCTTCTTGGTGTTATGTCTCTACAAATACAGTCAAAGGGATTTTTATAGTGGGGAGCCACACAGGTCAGCGGCTGGGGCTGAGGAATGGGAGCTACTTGAAGTCCAGGCCTTGCTTTGTCCGTGTGTGACTTTGTGGTGCGTTAGGCTTGTTTATGGTAAGCTCATGAAGTGGCCAGCCTGGCACCTCGCCCATGCCAGGGGCTGGGCTTTGAATGGCAGGGTGCAGATTGTACAAGGAGGCCCTCCTTCCATGGAAGTTATGGGAAAGGCCATCGCCAGGTTGCAGTGTCCTTCAGTACACAGACAAACATACTCCTAAGCCAGTTCTGCCTGTAAGTCTTTGTCACCTTGACTCATAATATACTATTCCTTAATTTTCACTCACAGAACAGTTGTCTAAAAATGTTGAAATCTCAAGCCAGAGTTTCACCTGTGAAAAAGATGCTCCTAATTAATGTGTTAATTGTCATGTAAACCCTTTTGCTTAATGAGATGTGAAATAGCCCCTGCTGTTAGGAATATCAGTGTGCACAGGAGTTTGTCCCAGGCACTTAGGGTCGTTTATTGCTGTGCTGCAGCACAACCCAGGGCTGCTATTTCAGCCTCTTGCCAAAATAGAAACGTTTTACTTTCTGATGAGTCATCTGAGTTTCTCTGAGATCTTGCAAGGTTCCCCCACTCTATTCTTTTCTGTAGAGTCCAGGCCATGCCCTGGAGGCCTTGCTTTCCCAGGGAAAGATGGGGTGGAACTCGCTTCAGCAGCTGTCAGCTCCGTTCCTTAATTAACTTGGAGCAGACTGCTAATGAATGATACGGAGCGTTTTCCCTGTCACTGGAGCTGAACATGCAGCATTCCTAGCCTTTTCTGGCCATCAGTGTGGCTGAGCAGTGCTGGCAACTGAGTCGGAGTTTGCCACACATTGTGCTAAATGTTACCTGCATCAAGGCAGAAAGGGAACTAGGTCAACCAAAGGTGGCAGCTTTAATCTATTTTCCACATTGGTCATACTTATTTGCAAACAACACAGAAGAGCTATATGTTTCAAGAAAATATTTCCTTGCATTTTTTTCCTTCTGGTGCAAAAGGGGGTAGAGGAAGACTTCATTCTTTTTTCTTTTTGCTTTAAATTATTTCCTTTCCCTTTTAATTCTGAATGATCTGTTCTAAGGTGGCACTGGTTTGAGCATGAGTGAGGCTGGACTAGATGACCTCTAGAGGTTTCCAACCTTACCCTGTAATTTTCAACAATCATTCTGTTATTTTGGATTCCTCCTGACTCCAAATTACCTGAGAGAGAAAAAAAAAAACCCACCACTATGTAAAGATAATTTTCTTTCCCCTTAAGTTATTATTTTAATTCATTTGAAAATGCACCAGGGAGAATAAAAGCCAGGTACTTCTAATAAATAACTGTGTTATGGAATAGTTCTTTGCAGTTGTTGGTTTCTGAGTTTTGTTGTAAAATGCTTTGATTACCATGTTCAGGCTGCTTTACAGAATTGCTATTAGGCAGAAATGTAGTCAGCTGAGGGATAAACTGAGGGCTATACTCCCTGCTGCAGTTGAAAAGTGGCTTTTCACACCTGTTTATAGTATCCTAAGTTGGTTTTGTGTTTGAGAAGTTGGTGTCATTGCTGATTCTTCCAGTTCTGTGCCTGGTGACTCAAATGGTAAAAAGGGGTGAAATATTTACTGCTAAAGTATGTGAAATAATATGAATTTGAAAAATCCATATTGCTTTTTCGGTAATCCATTTTAGCTAAATTAATTCCAAATTAAACTGTTTGCCCAGCTGACACCCTTGATTCATCACCCTGGCTGAAACCGAGATCTTCAAAGCCATTTATAACAGCTAAACAAACATGTCTTTCATTAGCTTCGATTATAATGCCTGATGAAGTGCACAGAGGATCTGAATCTTTAGACATGACAGTGACGGATATAATTTAGACACAGGAGAGGTAACAGAACCAGGCTGATGCTTAGAGTGAGCTTTAATCCAGAGTTTCACAGTCAAATACAGGTGGGTGGTGCAGCGCTCCTTATCTACTTCAAAACTGCTGCTGCTGCTGCTGAGACACAGTGGTAGCACAACATATTGTAACTGCACTAGGAAGTGAGCACTTGGGTTTTCATTGCTGGTAATGGGGCCTTGTCCCCGAAACCTATTCCTCTTTTAAAGGATAAACTGGATGTAACTATTTCCTAAGTGTGAAGCAGCTACAGTGAAGAGGAAAAACTCCACGTGACACCAATTTAATTAGAATGCAGTATCATTGCCTTGATTAGTGATGGAAAACAGGAAACTTCTTCAGCGAGGGTTGTATTATAGCTGTACAATTCCCCAGTACTGAAAGGATTTAACCTTTGTCAATTTGCCCTGCATACAAGGCCCTCGGCTTTTCTGTGCCCCTCAGAGACTTTGTACAGAAAATAAAACAGCAAGGGATAGATAATTCAACAGAATATTTCTTTTTCTAAAATCCAGAGGCCTCTGCTTAAGCATCCCAAGCCAGAAAAAGCTTGCACTAGTTATATGCACATATGTTAAACAAACATCATCAGAGTTGTGTTAACTTATTGGTTATTTGCAGTGTGGAGAGGGGCTGATGCAGTCTCTGGTCTTTTTCAAGAAGGCACATAGCCATACGGTTTTTTGTATTCTTTTCATTATTATTATTAGATAAAACTAACAGTGGTGTTCAAGTATGATCTGCATCAGTCCCTTGAAAGGTCATTTCCTTAGCGAGCAAAGACTTGTTTTCCTTTTTCAGAAAAGTAATTTTAAGGGCTAGGTTGATAGCAGGGCAGGTGTAACAAAGTTTGTCAATTCATAATCAATTTATGGAAATGAAAATTATTTTTTTTTTCCTTACTGTATGCTTAAGCAATATTTTCCTGGTGGAAATATTTGTGTATTGGTTTTTTTTGGGTTTGTTTGTTGAGGTTTTTTTATCTCCTCCTTTCTCCTAAGCCAGCCTGAGATCTCTGTATCACTTAGCACTGTTTGGAAAAAAAGATCTGGTTATCTTAAGAGTGGGGAAGACAGACAGTGGAAAGCCTGAAGAAGTAAAAGTCCAGACAGAGATGCAGTGGCATACATAAGGTCTGTGAAGAGCTTGTCACAATACCATTTGGCTCTCAGCTTCTGTTTCATTTGCTCTACTGGTTAATCATTGGCTTGAATGCTCAGGTACCATGGTGATCGACACACTACCAGTGCCACAAACCCAGCATGATACATATTCATTGAAACACTATTTTTGAAAGAAAACCAAAAATAAATGCAACTTTTGAAAATAGTCAGCATAGATAACGTTGCCATGTACTTTCCTCTCTAACAATATAAATTAGCATGGTAGGATATAGGCTTCTTCCTCCAATTTTAGATTTTTCCTTCTGCTGTTGATATCCACAGCTTTCTCATTAATTGATTTGAAAGGCTTCAGACTTCTTCCATATGTTGAGTATAGCACATTTGTGCATTGGCCTTTCTGTGCAGCTATTGAGATGTTTGTTCCACTGTCATCAAAATTAACATCAAGGAAAGGGCCTTGGAATAAGAGCCAAATGCATCCTTGGTCTGTTAAGCCCCAACAGTTTGCTAAGTGTGACCTTTGTGAAGCTACGGGTATAAAGTTCAACCTTGAAAATCTTGGCCAGCAACTAACTGCTGGAATGCCAATTGGCAAACTCTTCTTCCTTCTCCAAATGCGGAGCCTTCTGCCTGAATAGCTCCAATGCAGCATCTCTTCCGCAGTGTCACGTTTTGAGGTCTGATCCTCCTCACACAGACCTCTGGTGCTGTTGTTAATTTTTATAATGCTGTGCTATTTATATCTCTATTTGAATATGTAAGGTGGCCAACACTGGGAAGTTGGCACTGAGCAGTAGTTTCCCACTGAGGGCGTTACTGTGCCAGCACCCCTCCAAGACAACTGCAGGGAATATAGAAAAAAAAGTTACATCTTTATCACAAATGCCTTATGAGTTTGCTCCTGGTGTTGGTATCTTGAATTGCTTCACAACGCTGCTCTCTGAGCACCGGTGCCTGGAGCAGATTGATAGCATGCTGTCAGTCGATGAGCCCCCAGCACGTGGCATGCCCACGAGGCAAATAAACCACAGAGGAGGGAATTAGATGGAGCTAGATGCAAGGTATGCGTCCACAGGATCTGCATAATTGTTCCTCAAACTCTGCTGATCATAAAAGCTTGCTTGAACTTTTGTTTCAGCCCTCAGAAAATGGAAAAGACATCTTTTTCCTCTTACATTCCCCTCACATGAGATAAAGATAACAAATATTTTTTTCAGACGTGTCTTACCATCTGCTTTGACAGCAATTAGCTCACCAATTGGTGTGGGACAAGTTCCATTAACGTATGGTGAAAGCATGCAGAAAACCTCAAAACTCAAAGAGCAATGCAGGGATGCTGTTCATGTCTCCCTGGCCTGAGGTAGGAGGGGCCTGTCATGCACTGCTTTGCAGGAGCTGGAGACACTTAAAAGAAGTGTGAAGACAAACCAACATACTGAGTCCCCCATATTACTGATTTTTTTTTTTTCTGAGTATAGTGAAGACACTAAATATGGCAATTCTATTTCCTGAGCGAAAGAGTGAGTGAGATTTATAGAACTTGTGAGTCAGGGCAGTGGTCTCCCCCCTAGCCTGCTTCCTGTAAGATCTGAGCTGATGTTGTTGCAGGGGTGGTGGGAGAGAAGCCAGGACTTACCCTCTAAGGATTTAGTTTGGAAGGCATTGTAATTGGGATCCCCTCCTCTCTATCTATCCTGCTGCAGTGTGGGACTTTCCAGCTTGGCGCTATCCAGTCCTTGAACTTGCTAGGATCCATGAATCCTTGTAAAACATAAAGGTACAGCTGCTCTGCTCTGGTGTTTTACTGCAGAGAGAGAACAAACCTTGAGGAAAGTGGAAAATGAGCACTGCTTGCTTCCTCTGCCTCTCCTAACTCCAGGGCCAATGCAGGTAGAGTCACAGTTCTCTCCCAAGTGGAAGATGGGCCAGACTGCAGAGGAAGGCACCAAACAGGGTGTGGGCTGGTGTTGTGGGGTGTGGGAGTAATACCTTAACAATCCTGGTGCTGTAGCATGATTGCAAAACTGGACTGTGGCCGCAGAATATGAGTTGTCCCATAAAATGATTTTTTTACCATGATATTGCCAGTCCTACAGGCAACCCTTCCTGCCAACTGTTTCCTCCTTTTCATTGATCTGCAGTAATTTTTTGGTTACTTTTTTGGTTATTTTGAATACTCTTGGTTTCTTTGCTTACTTTGAATTATTTTTTGGTGTTTCTTTGCATTAAAACTGAGGGGTATTCATGGCATTCACAGGTAGGGTTTAATTAATTCCCTCATACTTCTTTTCCCAAGGTTGTTCCATTTTTGAGAACCACCTAGAACACGTGCAAATTTCGTGTGGATAGAGGCATCTCTTGCCAACAAATCTGTGCACTTGTTTTTTTCCATGGACTGTAGTCTGGAACTTGGCAAGCCTTTGGAATCTTTCCTGGATGAGCAGTTCTGGATTGTTCACCAATTTTTTTTTGGAGCTGGAGTGAAAATAAACATGAGTTTGGAATGCTGGGTGCCAGCTGAAACCCAGACTTCCCCAGTGTGAGCCCAGAAGTGAGGGATTTAATTTGGCCCCTTGTGGATTATGATCTCGTGTTAGAGTGAGGTTTTGAGTCTGAATGGCAGTGTCTGTGATACTCATGTAAATATAAATACAGCAGCTTAGTGCTTGAAGTATATTTACAGCCTCCTATTCATTCCTAACTAGTGGCATTTTCCTTTTCAGTTGCAGTGGGAGAAGCTGTGGGCTTTACTGTTGGAATTGAGTTTGGTACCTTCTGATGGCAGCAAAACCCGCAGATATAGGAGCATGATAAATGCTCAGACGTGAGGGTCAGAAATTACTCCGTTTCTGAGCAATCTTAACATCTGCTGGAATGAGCAGAGTCAGGGTTTACGTAGGTTGCACAACTGCAGCCATTGACTGTTCACTTTCATGAAAGCAAATCCATGATTTTTCTGTCCTCAAACACTTGATAGTTTTGGCTAAGTGGAGTAGGCCCAATGCCAAATGGTGTTCAAGTTTTCAAAGTGTCTAATTAACAACAGAGATTGGTATGCCTGGAATGAAAAGTATGTAAGGCAAGGAAAGCAATCGCCTGGTCTGGTGCTGAAAGGGTTAATGAGGAATTAAGGAGGAAAAAAAATAGTGGCTTAGAGTTGTCTTTAATTTTTCAGTCTGTTTGCTGTGTGACAGTCCTTTATGTGAATGCTAAAAATTTCATTAAAAAATTAAAAATGTATTTTAAAGACCGATTTAAGAAACTGAACATGCAATTCTAACTTTGGAAAATTGCAGCTCTGTTTTCTGATGGGATCTTACATTTGTGACTAAGGGAAAACTTGATTATTTTGGTGGATTGCTGGAGAAGTAGATGTGAATCTCACTTTATCCATTCTCACCCTGACAGATTGACTTGGAAACCTTCAGTTTCAAAGAAGGTAAAGGTATCAGATGAGTTCATGTGCAACAGATGGGTTTTCTGGAAAAAGTCTCAGATTTGATAAACTTTCAGAAAAATTTTGCATGGCTTGCTGGAGAAGAAGTACCTTTGTTGTGAATGTTTGCTGGTCCCACCAAAGTTGATGCTACTTTGGGAATTCGCTTCAGCTGAGATTAGGACTTTGTTGATAGACTGGTGTGAGCATTGAAGATGAAGACACTGGTCATTAAAGCTGTGTCAGCGTCTCAGCAATGAATTGATGTTCTTTTTGGCTAAAGTTCGATATTCTTTGAAACGAATAATTTACATTTCTCAACTATTCTTGTGGGAGTATTAAGCTGATGTCTTGCTACAGTTTGTGGAGCCACCGAAGAAACAAGCAAAAAGGGGAAAAAAAAGCCATCCAAACAACAACCCACAGAAAATATTGATCTAAGTTTGGTGGCTGCTGTTGAATGTGCTTGTCCTTCCCTCATGCAGCCACAGGACATATTGGCATTGCAGGTAGGCTGTCTGACAGTTTCCTTTCAAAGCGTTGCCAAACCTGCTTCGTGGATCAGTCAACAACTGCTTCCTGAATTGTGCTTGCACCTGTTTCCTCTTCTTCTGGAATAAACAGTTTTATCTGAAAGAAGCATTGACAAAGGCCAAAGTTGCACCCCCAGCCTGTCCCACTGATGTGAAGGAAATCACATTTTCTTGGTGTTTATAGAATGAAAGTAGCAGCTGTTACCATGGGAATAGTCAATTTATGAAAGAAGTTTTGAGGAGGCTGAACATTACCACTAATCGAAGTGATTGCAGTCAAGACAAAAGGTTAATGTTTGAGATCTGCTAATTAGGAGAGAGCTACTTTTCTGGTAATGTGAGGATGGATACAAATGAATTCTGTCTGATAAAAACGCTGTTGTCCTGGCTAATCCCTTGAATTTATTATTTTGGATACAAGGATTAGATTCATCCCTAGTGTGGTATCCACTGATTTGTTTTCAAGTAAATGTAAACTTAATGGGTATAAATAAGCTCTGTTTCCTGGAAAGGTTCTTTCAAATATGTTCTTACAATGGATTTTAAGGATTATTACTTCACATTCCCTTTTTGGAGACATTCTTCTGTGCTTTGTTTTGTATTTTGCAACTACTGATATCCTCTCTGTTCTTTTCTCTCTGCTCAACACATTTTCTGGGGTGTAGAAATAATTATGGTTCTTAGATTTCTCCTTAAATGTGCTAAAAATGTTATCAGCAAACAGAGAAAAGGTTTTTTTATTCTGCTGCACTCCCTCTATTGATTGACTGTGCCAAGACAAAGTGAATAATATAGTAGTCATCATCTGCAAACGGGAATGTTTGGGCCAGATCATCTCTGCTCATACGAAGTGCCAAATCTTCACTCTCTTCCGGAGAAATGCATCTCTCCACAAGTTCTGAAAATACAGTTTCTGTTAAAATTCTCTTTAGACCACTCATCTGACAAACTTCTTCTAAGCAGCTAACAATTTAAGAACAATTCTGCAGTTTGCCCTGAATTATTTCACAAAATAATTACTATTAATTAATTATTTCACAAAATACTTAATTATTATTAACGTTATATTTGTGTGAGCCCTAGCTGTTCAAATAATCTTGGGCTCTACATTCTTCTATTTATTTTCACTTGCAAGTAGCCTGCATTATCGCAAAAACCTTTATCTGTGTAATTAGTTTTACATGGATTTTGTAATGAAAAGTGTACGTGAGAAATGGAATGGTGTGTTGGATATGTCCCCCAAAATGAAACCAGTAACATCAAAGCAATAATAATATCAGTACCACACAAATAAATGGAAGAGCAAAAGGATGCTCTGTGACCAGTGGATGCAAGCAGTGGGTCCAGGCAGTTGTAAAGGGTGTTACGGCATGTGATACTTCCAACTGTCTGTCAACCTCCGACTCCAAGGCTGTAATTTTGCCCTCACTCTTCTATCTGAGATGCCCTCGCTGTCTATGAGAGACTGTTTGAGAAACTCATAGGCTTATAGCTACTTCCCTTCTGTACAGCCTAGATGAATGTGTGGCATGTACACTGCCTTCCCTCGCCATGCTCTTGTTGCTCCTTAAATTAGATGATACTTCTTCTACCTGGAGGCATCTTCCTCAAGGCATTTCT
Organism: Cnemophilus loriae; assembly: GCA_013397755.1. Lineage (NCBI taxonomy): Eukaryota > Metazoa > Chordata > Aves > Passeriformes > Corvidae > Cnemophilus > Cnemophilus loriae. The sequence goes on from VZTF01005565.1 coordinate 1,272,992, forward strand.
AGGCAGCAGTTATATGCTCAGTTAGCTCTTCTCTTGCTGGGCTGAATAACTCAGCTCTGTTAGTATCTTTGGATGGGGAATCTCCTTGTCTCCCAGGTTCTACTGGAAATCCCCATCCTCATGTCCTATGGCCTTACTTGCTTTTTTCATCATGGTACCTGTTTAGTCACTCTCTCATTGACATCTGTAGTCCTCATTTGTTGCTATTGGGTCATCTCTCAGGTTACATTTTCATTTTCTGCCCCAGGGCTTGTTGCTCACTCCATTTCTTTGGCTCACATCTTCAAGCCACTCCATTTGTATAGTTTCACTACTCTACTGACATTAGAATGTGCAGGTACTCTTCTACCTCAGTCACTGTGATCAAGAGCTATGGAAGGACAACAGTAGCCCAGAATGGATCCTGAAGACCCACTGCTAATCTTAATTGATTTGATACATCCCTCCTTAATGGCATTTACTTGCTATTACTTCTCCTTTACCGGTTTTTTAACTATGGAAAAAGTCTTGGTCCTCAGATTCCTTAATAGTGTATAACACGATGTCAAATGCATCGCTAAAGTCCTGAAAGATGAGATCTATTACACTTCATCTGTTCACAAAATCTTTTACCTCATCTAAGAAAGCTATATGGATGATTCGTATGGTGTCCTCTTGCTAAATTGCTGTTGCACTTTATCCCATTTTTCATTTACCTCTCTGTCTTTGTATATTGTCTCTCTCAAAATGCATTTTAAAGCCTTTCATACTAATGAGGTCCAATGAAATAGCTTGTAATTTCCCGACTGCCATCTCCTCTTATTTTTCTTCACGGATTTTTTTGTAAGTGAAGAAACCATATCTACTATTTTTCAGCTTCAGTCTCAACTAGATGGTGCTATTAAAAATATTTGTCACTGGACCAGCATTACACCTGAGAGAAATTTTTAGAAGTGTGAGATGGTGATTAATCAGACTTCAAGCATTTAACTTTTTGAATCAAGTTTTTTGGTAGCTGTGGTAGTTTCTGTTTGCATATCCACATTCTTATTACTCACCCTATCTTTGTCTGTAAATTTAACCTAAAAATTTCTGATTGAAAACTGTGGGAAATACTTAGTTGAGGCCTTCCTTGTGTTGTCTTTAATCTCTTTTCCATCCTTCCTCCACAGTGGCACAGCATTTTTGCTTGTCGGTTTTTTTTTTTTTCTGTTTATACTACCAAAGAGCCTTTTACTATATGCTTTCATATTCTTTGCAGGACAGAAGTCAGTTAAGTTCGTGGGAGTTCAGACTTTATCTTTGTACTTCCTGACTTCTCATATGTTTCTAGTCTGTGGACAGTACTTTTGGCATTCTGTGTGAACTCTCCTTATTTCCAGTACCTTCATTTTACAAGGTCCTGCTTGGTTGCTGGCTGCAGCTTTGTAAAAGGTACTTGTTCAATTTACTATCCTTTTTCTGTACTACAGAATAGGCAGAACTCAAGAGAGTTTAAATACCATTTTTATTGTCATTTTACAATGCTTTACTATGTTAGTGCAATTCTTAAGTTCCCATGCCTACCTTTCTTCTCTCTTATATGAATAATCCTACTCATGTCAGAATCAAAGCTATGAAGATTATTTGTGTGAGAAAAGGGTTGCAGATTAGGGTCTACATTCCTTGAAGTACTTTCACCAGGTGCAGCATTTTTTCACAGCAGTGGCTTTTTTAGCTGTGCTATAAAAGCTGTGTAAGAGATACACATGCAGTATCAAAAGAAATGCAAAATATTTTGGAAGATGAAACTGCTTGGAAACTGAAGAATGCAGGGATTTGTTCAGGTGCCCAGTATTTCTGTAATAGCCTTTTTGCCAGTCGACTCATGTTTTACTTCTGTCTTTTAAGTATTATTAGATTTTCTTTTGGCACCCTGGTGATTTGCAAATGTACAAATACTGTTCTGAGTGCTTGGGAAAATGGTCTTTCACAGAACTAAATTGTTGCATGGAAAAAGTTCCTTGGTAACTACTTATTGCTTGGATTTTTGTTAGGTCTCAGGATGTTTAATGGCTGTATTGCACTAACACTAGAAAAACATACTTAGCAGCTGACTGTGCCCCAAAGAGCTTGCAACTGAAATATGTAAAATACACCCAGCGCCAAGGGAAGCAAACATCCTTTTCATGGTTACTGTGAAATGTGGGAAATAAGCCAGTGTCACTCATCTGGGGCATGACCGGTAGCTACACCCAGTCCCCCTGACTTCTCCATCTCTCTCTCAGTTGCAGGAAGGTTTTTCCTATTTTCATCCACTACAGTCATTAGTAGGAGTAGGAGATTTCAGTAGGGTACTGGGAATGAAAGGAGACAAAATTTCATGTATCTTCCCACCGTTTCACTTTAATAATCTCTCAGCATACACAAAGCAGTTGGTAAAAGGAGAAAGCGTGGTATGTTCTCTACTGCAGCCATTGCGTTTTATAGCCAGTCCAGTAGGATTACACATTAACCATTAATCTGTTACAGGGAGGAGGCAGTGGATGGGTCAAAACCTAATTTGTCTGTTAATTTACAAATTTTGAGCAAAAGAGATGAACAGACTGAACAAGGAAGCAGATGACAATGCAGAAAATATTTTTTGTTATTTAAAAAGCTTTCTTTTGAATTGAGTCGATTCATAAGTAATATGACACACAATCCTGAGAAGATAGCAGAAAGTCTCAGTAGATTTAGATTTTCAGATTAGCTGGTAAGCTGCACAAATGTGACCTGAATTATGACTCTCCTGTGATTTCTACTTATAAATACTTTTTCCACTACAAATAAATTATGAAATACATTTAAAATAATGAGTTAATGAAAAAAAGAATTTTTTTTTCTAATGGACACAACTACTTTGAATAGTGTAACTTTTTACAGTGAGAATGAAAAAAACCCTCTTCGAATCTCTTTCATGTGTAACTACATCCATTTACTTCAGCAGCATCAGTGAATCTAAGTTTGGCTGATAAAAGTCAGCTGGAATGTCACTTCTGTGTGTGTCAGAAGGATTCAGGAGAGTTTAGTGAGAAGTCTGTATGTGTTTCAGCTCTTACCTGCTATGTCATCTTCACATCAAGGCAGAATCCTGGGTCACAGGAAAGAAATGGAAGCAGAATTCTGTTTTGAAGTGTGTAATCTCATGTTTGTACAGAGGTATTACTTCCCTCTCAGGCAGTGAAACTATGTACTCTATTTAGAAAGAAATAGTTCTTAGTATAACTGTAATTATGAAGAAATTCCTTACTGTCAGGGTGGTGAGACACTGGAACAGGTTGTCCAGGGAGGTACAAACCTGGCAGTGTTCAAGGCCTTCAGCAACCTTGTCTGCCAGAAGGTGTCCCTGTCCAGGTCAGGGGGGGTTGGGACTAGATGATCTTTAAGATAGCTTCCAACACAAACCATTCTATGATTCATTCTATGATTCTATGATTTACAAAAAGAAGAACAACAAATCTCATAGAAGTGCTTGCATAACGTTATATTGAGGAATTTCAAGGAAAATCTGATCAAGATGGTACTCAGATTACGAATAGAATTTCAGGTACCACCGCAGTGTTGCAGAGTCCTACAAGGAGACCTCCCCTGCCACCAGTGTTGCAGTTACTCACCCAACAAATCTTGTGCTCAGTAATTCATTTCAACAGCAACAAAAAAATCCAAATAATTTTATCACCGATAATGTTTCTTCCTCAGTTTCTTTTCTAAAACAGTCAACACAAATCTTTGTTCTCTTATTCTGATTGTTCTGGGTTTGTTTTTTTTTTTTCAGGGAAGAAGGAGGTATTCAGTTAGAAACTTTTCGATCAAGAATGTGGAGATAATAGGTTAAATAGGGCTTATAAATAATGGTAAGGGAAATCTGCTCCTTCCCATATCTATGCTCGTTTTCTGAGCAAGATTTTCGGAAAACAGGATCTGAGCCTTAGGATTTGTAGTCCTGCATGAACTTTTCAAGAAAACAATTCTGCTACGTCAGGGACAATCCATTTGTTAACAGGTTGTAAAATGATGGGTGTTGATTTAAAATCCAGAGACACAGAAATAACTGGTTTAATATTTGGATATGTAAAATATACGGATCACTAGTTGAAAAAAACACCGTTTCTTTCAATGCTTATCTGTTAAAAATAAAACCTATTTTTGACTTGGCTTATATGTCTATGTTGATTTTTCCTAGCTCTGGAGCAAGAGCTGCAATACAAATAGAGTGGCATAGCTATTTACCCAGCAGTCGTCCAGACAAACTGACCTGATTAAGGTGAAAATTTTTCATTGCAGCAGTTTTCTATGGGTGTGTTAGGATATTTGTAGTGAAAGGGCATGTTTTTTTGCAAGTTTATTTTAATAACCACCCTTCCCCCCCCACCTCAGACCCCAAATATTCAACGTAAAAATTTATACATTTTTAAATTTAAATGAGGCTCCGTAATGCCTTCTGAGTATTACAATTTAGATGCTTCTTGGTCCTGTTCTACTTAAGGGTCTGTTTTCCTGTTTGGACCTAGTCTTTCATGACATGCCACAATCTCTGCTTTATGGCTGTGGACATAGCCTATTCTCTGATGAACTGAGGGAAATACAGTCTAGCAATGTAGCTACACAAGGGAATGAGAATATGAGTCACTCAAACTTTAATATCTGTGAGTGCCAAAGCTTGTATGTAAAGCTCCCCTGGAAAATTTAATTCTTTTCTGCAAGGGGAAAAAAAACCCAAATATTTTTAATTACCTCTAGACACCTAGTTTTTATTTACTGTTGAATACACAGGGTGACTTCCGTAAAATTATTCCACAGGATATGAGTTTAGAATTTTAGCTGTGCAGAAACCTAATATTGTGAGTGAAAGGCTCAGTCTGAATTTTTGAACAAATTATTTCATCTGACAGATGGAAGAGAAGGGTGATTTTGAGTCAGGAGCATGTTGGGCTATTGGTATTCTTCAGCCATACTCTATTTGTGTGGAGAACTTTTTTGTTGTTGTCTCTATTAATCCTTTCTCTCAGTTCGTAGCATTTGAGACAGAAAGCATTTTTTCACACTAGTGTTGTGTGTGTGGCATGGCCCACATAACTGAAATTCATCTGTGAACTACAGTGTCAGCTTGACATCAATTACTGTCTGTGGCTCCAGGATAGGTATGTTTAAGCATCAAGCAACAAGCAGAAGTTGTATTTCAAAGCCTTGAAACCTGCTCTGAAGCTGCTGGTCTGAAAGCTCCCATCCAATTTGGATGGCATTTTCTCAGCTTGGATTGCTTAATCAATGCTCTGTTTTCACTTCATTGGCAAAAAATAATACAAAAAGAAAGCTTCTCTATTAACAAATCATTTGTCATTTCCAAGCTGGCAGCAAAGATCTGTGCAGTCATGTCTACTGAGTTGCTAAATTTTTATGCCTTCTCCTCTTTGGAGGGTCATTAAGTTTAGAAGCACTAGCCTCTACAAAGCTTGTTTTAAAACATGTCCAAAATGCTGGACAGCAGCTTGTTAAAAACTTCCACATTATGGATCATTCTGATTGACTGGGCATAACTTAATGCCAGTTCTGTTATTATTTTTAACACAAGTTGCAAAGATGCTTACACATTGTAATTGAGATTTTAGGCTGGGGTTGGCACAGGAATGTAGTGCGTCTAAGCTCTTCCAATTTTTCTTCATATTAATCCAAAATATTTTTATTGTCTGTCTGTTAATTAGAAATCAGAGTAACTGTTGCTTCGTGCTATTACAAGACCTTGCCCAGAGAAGTTTTGAACGCCCCATTGCTGGAACTGTTCAAAGCCAGATTAGATGGGGCTTAGAGCAACCTGATCTAGTGGAGTATGTCTCTGCCCATGTCAGAGGGATTGGAACTCAATGATTTTTAAGGTCCCTTCACCCCCAAACCATTCTATGGTTCTATGATTCTGTGACTGTTGAGAAACTGATTTTCAGAAAGGCCGTTTGCCCACATCTTCATTGTCTTCAGCTCAAGTCAAGTGTCACTGCTTCTAAACACCAGAGCTGCACAGTCAACCTAAATCTCTGCAAGAGACTGTGAACTGCAGCCCAGCCCTCAGCCCAGCACTTCCGACCAAACCTAGTTACCAAGCGTTTGTGTCCAAACACAGAACAAGTGATGAGTGTGCATATGCCTGTGCCCACCCTGATTTCCATCAGGTAACCTTCAGCACATCATAATTGTATCCTGGTGTCTCAACTGCTTTAAGACAGTGAGTGACCTTGACTTGGAGCAGGTAGAGAGCAGGCACACGTTTCAGCTTACAAGGCCTCTGGCAAAGGGGCAGCTGGGGCAGCCTGTGGAAAACCTCTGTGCCAGAATTCATTTGAACTTGTCCCTTTGGTGACTGCAAGGTGGATAGAAGATGGAGGAGAGGGAAGCAAGCCTCCTTTACTCTCTTGTACTTCAGGGGAGTTACTCTCTATCAGGGAGAAAGATGGGCAGTCCCTGTCCACAGGAAGAGTGTTTTGGGTCTCTGCCTTTGTATGCACCGTGTGAGGGTGTGAACTATGACTTTCCTCTCATCCTCTCCACTGTAGCACCAAGACAAACTCTCCTCTCCTCCTATAACTAGGTTTCCAGAGCTCAGCCGCAAAAGTGCAGACCTTGTTCTTCCAGAAAATGACATGACATTTTGTTAGTGCCAGAGAGAATTGGACTCTAGTATCCAAAGTCTGAATTTAGATCTTTTTTTGAACACTACATTTCAAGTTAAATCATTTTGCTTTCTGACCCATTCATAGTGAAGAACTGCATCTCTGTTTCCTGTCTTGTATGCTATAAATGCAGCTTGATTAGATTATATTTATTGTACTTTGAACTTCAAGTATTTCCTGCAGTTTCCAGGAAAAGAAAGGAAGGAAAAGTAGGAGGAAAATTGTGACATAAATGACTTTGGTCTAATTTGTGACTTTCAGATTTTGAGCATTTCTTAATTTGATTTGCAGGTGATGATCTGCTGACAGAATAAATAAATCGTAGAAAGTGCCGAGACTGCACAGGCATTTGCTGTGGTATCACTCCCACATAAGGAACCTTCATTATCATCTTTCTTCAAGTATGTTCTCTCCTGGGGTAAGTTTTTCAGACATGTAATCTTCTCCTGTGTCAAGAGTTTTAAGCAGAGGGAGTGAGATGAGTTCTGAAGAAAAGTCCAGCCCTGGTCCTAGATTTTGTTGTCAGAACTGGAAGCTATAGTCAGTAAACCTAGTTGTACTCATGTAGAACACGTGTAAAGTTTGGTAAGGCTGTGCAGAGTAGTATATATCACAGAACTAAATTTCAGGTGTCACTAACTTTAGTTTGTGTTTCCATTGTCCTCATGAAGTGGACCTCATTTGCACAGTGTGTAAATTTTTTTTACTTGTCTGTTTACCTGAAATTAATTTTTTAATACTGGCACCTGTATTGGCAACTTATGACTTTCGAAATTATGTCAGTTCCGCTAAATAATTAAAAAAGACCCCTTTGTCCAATATTAAAAACAAACAAACAAAAATCCATTAATAATTCTGACAACTAAACTCTCGAATGGAGACATAATTAGTTCTTATTGAGCTCAGTCCAAAGATCATTGAAGCAATTTGGAGTCTTTCCATTAAAGTTAATTGACTTTAAAGCAAAATCCTCAGACATGCTGGTTTAGCAACATAGGGTAGCGAGCAGTCTCTCTGTCACCCATCAGCAACATCACCTCCAGACAGGCTGTGCTAGCTGTTCTGTTTGACGTTGTTTCTGGTAAAGATGTTGCCTAAGTTGATTATGTCCTTGTGGGCAAATAGAGGACCTAGAAAAAGCTTTGTGCCCTGGGTACCTGTTTATGTGGCAGTCACCAAAGCCTGCAGGTTTCACACATTCCAGTGTCAATGTGGAGCTTTTGTCAGAAGTGTCAACATTAACAAGATTTTAAACTGCAGGCGAATATAGAGCATCATTTGATCCTGGCAAGGAACTGTTTGCCTCAGCACTTGTGGGATAATGTAGAGTAAGCAGCAAATCATTGATGAATCTGTAATGCAACACCAGTCCCAGGAGTACTCAGGCAAAATTGCTGCAAAGAAGAGGGAAAGACACCAAAAGTGATTAAATGCAGTGGTAGATTCAGGCCTTGGGAGACCTTTAGGGAGATGCTTCTTATTTTAAGCATAAAGGAAAAAATGGTACAGAATTATGTGCATAAACCTTTCATTCTGGCTTAATAAAAACCATAAGGAACCCACAGATGCTGAATGTTTACTGAACCTTAATTGGCCTGGAATCATCCTTACAGTTACTCTAGTTTTATGCTCATGGTAATGTTGACTTCTGGCCATTAGCCACGAGTTTCTAGTGCATCTTTCGCACATTCTACCAGGCCGTTAATTCTCATCACTGTTAAACACCTTACATGTTTTTGCTGTCGATAGACATAATTAATGAACATAGGTAAAAATTTGCATTGGTAGAACAAGGTGCTTAATCATTCCTTGTACATTTAAAACATGTGGGAAATTCGCTAACAATATCCAACAATACTTAAACGGAGATTAGGGAACCTCAGTGGAATTGCATTGTTAAAATGGTGCGTCACATCTGTCAACACAGAGAGGTGGTTCTTAGCCCCACATTTCAGTGGGTGCCTACTTGCTCCCCATCTCTGTTCTGTCTTGTTTCTGGCTGCCATAGTTCTGATAGAGATCCAGTGGGGTCCATGCAGGTTCTTCCGTAGTAATGGTTGGGACTTGTAGTAAAGACCTTGGTACTTGGGAGATCACTGCTTGTTTTCCGTCTCTGTGGTGTATTTGCTCTGGGAACACAGTTCAGTCACTCTGGCCAGTCTTAATAGGGTTGACAGAACTACTTTCTTTGGGTAGTCTGCTTCGTGGCGCAGCTTTGTTTCCTACTGTATTGCTGTACCTAGGAAGTAGGGTTCGAATTCCATTTGGTGCCCCAGGTTACTTAACATAACAAATTTAATTGAGTCAGTTTCAAATGATGACATCGAGATTGAAAAAACCCTCCCTATCGCATTAATTATCCTCAGAGTATTCCACTCCCTTTGAAAGTTTGTTTTGGAAACTAAGCAAGGTTATACTGTAGTATTAAATACAGTCATCTGTTTGGATGAAAGCAGTTGCAAAGCTCTGGCTAATATTCTTACGAAGTTTAGATTAAAGTATGCATTTCACCTACTGATGCCAAAAATGCTGAGTGAATGTACCAAAAATAAACATTCATTTAAAGAAAACAAAGAGGCTTTTAAGTGATCATTCCGAAAATTTCAATGCCATTTTGCAATAATTTTTGTTGGATGATTCATGCTTGAAATATTGTTTTCTACTTTCTCTTAAATATGCTTCTCTGTTGTTGGAAATTAAGACACCTTTTACTTTGCAACAACTGATAGTTTTGGAGGTAGATGAAGACGGTTGTTAGTCTTTCATCAGCTGCAGCAGTGGGGATGTCCCTTCAGACTATACCGGCCAAAAATGATGTAAGGATCTTTAGCTTCATGTTTATATCCAGGCCAGTGGATATCCAAAGGAGTTTGTCTCCTAGGTACCATCAGAAAAGTGGCAGGCAGTGTAGATGGGCTTGGCAATGAAGCCCTGCCTGTACCATGACAAAAGGGCCCCACAAGACTTTTGAAGTCTGCAGTAATGCACACGCTCAAGGGATTAGGCAGGAGGGAAGAAGAGAATCTACTTTTTTTTNCTCTCGGGCATAACCAAGATGGAAGACAATGTCTTACTGACAGAGGAACATATATTTAGCACCATGATTTATTGAGAGTGTTTGTGCTTGTTTCCTGAGAAATACATAGAGCCTTTTGATAACACTAGATGATAGCAATCTGCTCTGTGGGCAGATGTGCACATAATAGATGGTGCCTGAGGTGTATTTGCCCACATTTGGTGAATTCTCTTCTTGTTTATCTTACTACATGGTTTAGTTTTATTGTATTGACTGTTGAGAACAGTATCTCCTTCATTTTGGAAATCACTACCTTATTTATAAGTATGCAGCTTTTAATAATGCAGTAACAGTAATGATTTTTTTTCTAAGTGTATGATAAAAATAGTGTCACTGTTTTCCTGTGGTTGAAGATACTTTAAAATTGGTGGACTGGTCATACTGACTTTGAAATAATTATTTTTGCTGTTGTTCCAGATGATGTAAATTAATGGAAAATGGTCTCAGAATCTGGCTAGACAGTGCTTTTGCTTTTTTGAGAGTCTATGCACTATGTTTTAGTGTCTTGCTCTATGCTCTCAGCTGGGATTTAGATGGGATCATTTCCTTTGAAGTTTTGTTGTTAAGGTTCCAGATCAATACAGGATTTATGTTTGCATGTTTTCAAGTACACAAGCAGTCCTCCTGAAATCAGTGAAGAAAGTTCTGACTTAATTGATGTCAATGCCAGAACTCCTACTCACTTCAGAAAGGCCAGACCTATTCACATTTTTCAATCGCGTGGTTTTGGGGCAGGAAAAGAGAGGACTGGTTTGTTTATTACCAGTGAATGAAAGGTAGTCACATGTTAAGATTTTATAACAGATACAGTGCAGATATCCATGGAGAACTGTCAGAAATAATTATTTCAGTTTTGTAAAAATCTTCAGGTTTAGTAATTCCAGTTCTTTATTTTGTACTGTCTTTTATATTATATATTAATGTTAACCATATTACTATATTGACATCAAATGTAATCTAAAATGGTTTAGATGGCATTTAGATACAATTGATGCAAAGCTTTTTACCATATCAAACTAAAACCATTAATCATATCAAAATAAATTGTTTTGTCATTACCAAAATGCTTTTGTTTTAGATTCCTGAATCTCTTTTCTACTTGTTTAATGGGAAATTCTGAAGTAGTGACATTCTTTCTGATTTAGAGCATCATCAAATTTTGAAGTGTCAGAGTTTCCTGCAGAACAGAAATTTCAATTTTGGCCATCTCTCTGTGCAGTGAATACTTCATTCACTGTGACTGTTTGCCAACTCAGTGAAAAGCTGGGTACTAAAGTGCTGTTCAAATTTGGAGCTTAGCTGGCTAATGTTACTGCTGATCAAAAGAACAGGAACATATGATCATACTGCTGGACAAATACATTGTCTATGATGCCTTGGTTTTTCAGAAGATGAGTCTTGTTACAGTTTCTCTTCCTCTGATACTCCATTTCTGGTTGACAATTTTTTTAAATAGAACCCAAGCTTTTGTAGAACATAGAATGTTTATTCTACCTTCCTTCTGCACTCAGAAAACAACTTCACGACCTACATAATAAGTCAGAGTCACAAATAAGTCATAGTTTTACTATTAAAAGCTTTTGCAATAGATTGATGTGCAATATAGCCACTTTTATTGAGCCTTTTATTAAATTCTACTTATTTCTTAATTTCTTGTTAGTCATAATTTCTTGGCAGAGCACTACATACTAACAATAACTCTTTATTACCACTCACCTGGTAACTTTATCTACACAACCACATGTTGTTTTTCTTTTACTGTAATTATGATGGGCTGGGATTGAGGCTGACTTTACATGATTTTATACAAATAGAGGGTTCTCTGTTTAAGTGGAATGCATCCCATTCTATACATGTGGTTGCAAAAAAAGTACTTTCGGACATTTCATCACATATTGAAAGTGCTGAACTCTTGGATAATACGAGTGCTTGGCTGGTGGTAATATCCTCAAAATGTTTCTGCTTGTGTCCAAAAATATCTGCATTGTCAGAAGTTTTATTCACACAGAGTCATGGAGTGCTTTGTTCAAACAGTGCTGACTATGGTGTAATAAATGTCCCCACCTGTTTTATGGGAACCTTTCACAAACAGGCTGAGCGACAAGTAGTCACGTAAAACTTCTTCCGCTGTTGCAATGGACCTTGAAAATCTGCTAAGCCCTGGAGGACAAGGGAGGTCAAGGAAAAGCAGGATATAAAAAATAATATTAACACATCGTTAGTGCAAGCAAACATAATGAGATTTTGCATTTAAATAAAATTTTATATACTCACAGGAAGCATCATCTAGTGGTTAAAGTATAGAATTGGGAACTGAATGATGCTGCTTCTATTCTTGGCTGTGATGCTGCAGGTTTTATTCCAAATAGAGAAGAGCAGAGGTCAAAAATATACCTGTATAAAAGAGCTTTCCGTTTTTAGTAATGGCATGAGATAAGGCCTTATCCCAAAGCATTACAGAGAAACAGAGCTTTGATTGTAGATAAGATTTCTATGAAAACCAGTTCAGAATTTCAAAAAAGGGACAGATCAGAGTTAAATGAAAATGGATATGAGAGGAAAGGCAAACTCAGTCTGAAATCATGTGAAGAGAGGTATGTAAGTTTAGTCTGAGGTCAGCAAATGTAGAAAGTACCAAGGGTAGTAATGGCACAATAATTAAGGGTCATGAAATGTGTCCATCTCATACACCCATGAAATTTTGGTAGCTGTCTAGCAAAGGATATTAAAGGCCTCCTTTTGTATGAATGTAAGATTACTCATATAGAGAGATTTGTGCAAAGTCCAGCGTGTAATTCATGGTCTGCACAGGGTTTGTTGCTGCAGTTTGAATGGGAATAGATTAAAATGAATTCATGCCCAGCTGTGCTCAGCTGCAGAGGTAATGTGCACATGTGAAACTGCTATAGGAAAAAAACCAGAACTTAGCTGAGACAGCTTGGAAAGTTTGACTCCACATATGCAGAGCTTTGTCCGCATTTTCTTTGTCCTAGCATTCTTTGAACGCCTTCATGCCATCACCAGGTTTCTCTACCTTTCTATGGTATCCAGGATCTTATTGAGCAGGTCAGCTATTAATTTAAAAATATGGAATTAATATACTGTAGATGTCTCTTCTGTTCATAGTCTGCTGCTCTGTGTTGTAGATTTGGAAGGTGGTGGTGCTTGGGCATTTCTAAAGTGTGAAGATATTTCTTTCCAAGATAAGAAAATACAGAGATCTTGCAATCACATGTGGGCAGAACCACTTGTCTCTGGATATCAGGTGTAGTCTAAGCATTTAATGTTAAGACGTTCCTGATATGCCTTATATCCTGCTCCTTGACATGCCCAATGTGTCTGCAGCCTGGAGACTGCTGAGCACTTCAGCATGTCTTATACCTCAGACTTGTCAGGATTTCAAACCTAGAAATTGATGCAAGATTCAATGTTATGGCATTGACTCTCTCACTCTGGTCTAGTGACATTCATCCAGCAGTTAGGAGATCCCACTTCAAATCCCATCTCTGCCTAAGTAGATATGAATTTGCATTTTCTGCTTCTCTGGGGAAGCACCTTAGACAACAAGCTCAGAGTAAGCTTTGAGAAAATGTGATGGAACAGGGAGTCAAGATTGTCCTTCCCTTTTTCAAGCTATTCAAATTCTATGAAGTGATTAAATATTCATTGGACTAGGGGAGGGCAGGAGGAGAATTAATGAACTGTACCAAGAGATAGAGGAGAAGGGGCCAAACATTTTCAAATTTTTAAGTGTTTCAAGCTGGAGTTTGATATTCCAAGTGAGAGCTCCAAGAAGGTTGGAGAGGATGTTGTCTGTATTTTGTGAGTAAGGGATGGCTTAAGTATCTGTGTTCGGGAGACGGTACATAATGATGAATTGTGGAAGTCCCAGCTCAGGATAGCACCCCTGTTGGGGAGGAGGGGGGAAAAGAGAAGGGCACCTCCGTCTCCAGCAGCATCACTCAACCAGCTTCATCAGATCGGCCTTCTAGATGTTCTATGCTGAGGCACCTGACTGTCCCCATCTAATGGCACATCAGTGTCTAAGTCGGGATATGGACTGTAAAGTGTCAAAGCGCCAAGGAGTATCTCTGAGGATGCAGTCCGTTGTACTTCATGCATCAAGAATCCGAGTGATACCTGTAAACCTCTTTGTAAAGCTCTTTAAAATCTCTAATGGAAACTGAAATAGCACTATTTTTTCTAATCAGAATTGGTTAAAAATCTAAGAGAGGCAAGGTTTTAGAGGAGGTATTATCTTTTATTAGATCAACTGCTAGACTTGAAAGAAGCACGCCAGCTTTCAGGCATGAATCTCTTCTTTGTAATCTTGATCACTGCACATTACCACAAAGTGTTGCAAAGTCAACCTCCTAGTTTGTCTCTGTCTTTGAATGTCTTTCTCATTTTGTTGCAGGAAGCTATATTTTCCTTTATATTGCTGATTTTGTCATTATTCCTATTAGTCATCTTGCCTGAAGTGTAGTTTATGGAAGGTGGACTGCATTAACTTTTACAGCTCCAGAAACTTCTTTGCAGCAGCAAATACCCATCTGCCGTGTTCCATCTGCTTTCCACTTCTGGCTCTGCCACCTGAATGCAGAAAGCTAAAAAAGTAGGTCCAGCATTTTGCATTCTAGCAGGCACACATTCAGGAAGTATATTTAATGATGAAATATTTAATAATTAATTAATGAATTTTTACAACTGGAACTCTAAAAAGAACAGCTGTTGCTTAATTTATTAAAGTTAAATTACCCCATTGTGCTTGGGTTCATCGTTAACAAAAAGTTAGCTCCTTGAGTATTAAAAAGAAGAAAGAACCTGGGGGCAGAGAGGAAAAATAATTTCGTTTTTTTCTGTATTTCCAAAACAACTGGAAGCTTTCTGTGGAAAGTCAGTCTTTGTGTCCGTTCACCTGCTCTTCTCTAACTCTAGTCTGATATCCAATTGTTTCTGCAAATGCTCTGCAGAGGGAATTGAACCTGTTTGTTTCGTTTTGTTTTCTCTTTGATTTTCTCTTTAAAATCTTTGTTAGGCTTTCACAAGTTATACATGGATATGCATTAATGAGAAAGCAGAAGCTGGGTGAAAAAATGAAGTAGGTTTTCAATGAAATTTGTCTGTAACATTTGCCCCCAGTAAACTGAACACTCTGTTATGCTCTATTTAAAGATGTCTCCACGAACCTGTTAAGTTTTGCATCTGTCCAAATTCAAGGCATTCTGAGATGAGATTTTGTATCAAGCTGACTCCTGAGGCTGGAGTTCAGCTACTGAAGCACTAATGTAAATGTGTATTTTTTCATTGTAAACAGTTTCCATAAAATTTTGTTGACTTTTGTTATTTTCAACATCAAATGACAAGCAAGTCTTCTCCCAAATCCCCAAATATTCATGAATATATTGTTTATATCCGTATGAGGCTAAACTCTGGCAAACAAACACCTGGACCGTATGCTATGAGTTCAGTACATTATTTATGGAGCAAAGCATTATTCATAGATATGAATAAGAGTAGTGGCACCCTGGCCTTTTGCTTTCCCCCCTTCTTCTTGGTCCTTCTAATAAACCCACAGAATATAAGGAGGACTTCAGGAACCTTTACAGGAGGAGTCAAAGTTAAGAATTATGAGGAAGAAACCTCGTAATTGTAAGAATAACAGGGCATAAAAAATCAATTGCTTGCCAGGTGTTGGGAACTTGGCAAGAAAGTATCAAAACAATATCACATAATGTCTTCATTATAAGACTATAGATGCTGTGCAGAGCAACATTAATGAGCTCCTCTAAAACTTTGGGAAAGGTTAAACCAGTCTAAACTCACTTGCTGCTTTGGTCTAGTTTGGGCATACATTAATGTCTCTACAGTTTGATGCTGAGGAGTAGATGGAAACCTGCTACAGTCCACTAAATATGCTGTCGTGTTGTGTTAACAAAACTATCAGAATTAATAAAACACTTTTTATATATCCCAAAATTGGTTAAAATTGCAAAATAAATTAGAAGATAGTAAATCAAAATAAGAGCAAATGCAAATAAGGAAATAATAAAGAGAAATATTACATTTAAGTGTAAAAGATACTGAAACATTAACATTGGTTTGCATTTTAGAAATTATTAAAATGATGTTTTAGGATTTGATGCAAAATTTATTGGCCGAGAGTTGTTTCTGGAGCAAGGCAGCACTGTTTGTTCTAATATTGGTGAATTCATTACAAAGAAGTATGAATGTACAAAATTTCTCTCTCCACCCATTCTTCCATCTCTACTCCTTTCAGAATTGTAGATATACTTCGTCTTGTCCCCAGAATACATTGAAATATAACACATTTCTTGAAAGCTGTTCATTTCCTTCTCCTTTGTGCAGGTGCATGAAAAATTCTTTTGCTGGCTCAGGCATTGATAAAGTAATATCAATTTCTGCAAGCATAACTGTTCAATTGCATTATTTCTTTGGAGAAATTCTGTGAAATGGGGCAGGAGGAGTGAAATTGAGGGAATTTATTGCAATTTAAAGTTAAAAGAAATTGTTAATTAGTATGAAATAAGAAAGAGAAAACAAAACTTTCCTGTATTAAGTTACTGGTAAGGTTTAGGGATTTTTTTACATGAATGTAATTTCCTTCCCCTTAGCAGATGTTTCCAGTGCATGACCCATACCTATCTGAGAGTGTGAGAATCACTTTTAAGGTGTCTGTAGAACTTTGCTAAGAAAATCAAGTCTATTGGGTAAATTTGAAGGAGCTGCAAGCAAAACAAGGTTGAAAACTAATGCTAAATAATAGTACCAGTACAGAACTAGATTATTTTTTCCCAGTATTGTTATTAAGCTCTAAAGATCTTATCCTAAAACACTTGTCAACAGGAAAACCATTACTGACTTTCAGGGGGCTTAGAATGTCAGTTTATTGGAGTTTTGTTTGTCTTTAGTGTCTTTAATGTACATAACAAGATGGTCGAATAGCAGTAATTGGAAATTCATAGCTTGGTCATTTGGCAGACAAGGGTAGGAGGCTAGAGATTGGTACTGCTGGGTGTTATATTGATGCTTTTCCACTGACTGTCTCGATGACCTTTGCACACTGACTTGCCTATTCAGCCCACAGTTAATTTTTCATGAAGAGACAGAAAATAAGAAGAACCCATTTTTTTCCTTTCAGATTTGAGTAGCTGTGAAATTTAAAATAAAGCATCTTCAGCGATTCTTGGACAGTGAAAGAGGCAAAATGCTTGAAGGCAGCAACTCAGAGATTTCTGTGCCTGCAGACAGATACACAGTGGCTGGTAGCCAAATAGAGCAAAAAATTGCTTGTGAAGATACTTGCACAAAAAGATTTTTCCTCATAATTATAGTTTATGCTTCTGAGTACAATGGAATATAGAATAATTCCACAAAAGATGATGTTGTTACTGCAAGAGCAGAGCTGAGTTTGGCTCATGAGGAGCAGAACTCTTTTGCCTTTTCCCTTGTGGAAACTGGAAGAAAGAAGTATGATGTTAAGGAAAAAGAAAGTTATAAGAGTGGGAGGCTGCCATCGTGGAGACCAATATTCCACTTCTTTAAGTCGTGATATTATATTGTGTGTTCTGGGTTTAATTACGGATCTGGAGTGTAGCACTAATAAGGCTGCACAGTTTTGTCTTCTTCCTCTCTCTGAGGCAGAGCTAATTAAGATAAGCATTAATTAATATATGCTTTGAGGTCCCGGAACTTTAGGTGATTAAAATATTCTAAGTAATATATTATAACTTATAGCACATGGATCACTATGAAATAGTTTAATGTCACTGACAGTAAGATGTGACCTATCTCAAATGCCGCACGTTAGGGAACAGAGCAGTTTGAATTGACTGGCTCTGTGTCCCTGGAAGAGATCTGTTGAGCTGTCAGTCCCTGGACTCCCTTCTCAAGCCATCCACAGGGGGACATTAATGGCAAAAACTTAGCATCTTTGATCTCAGTACCTTCTGATGCAAAGACTTTACCTTTTAGTCAGGTTTTTACCAGCCTGTTTCTGGTTTTACATCTGCTCTAGAAAAGTGGCAGGTTTGAGTAAAGCTTTTTCTTTCATGTCTTTGTGCTTTTAGGTCTCTAATTAACCCACAACACCTTTGTCCTCTTGTTGTGGGTAACGCATAGGAGATAATTACTTAAATATTGAAAACATATTTACTAGCTTCACAATTTCTCTTTGCATCCATTACTGACATTTTGTGATGGTTATGATCAAGGCATATGAACTGTCAGCAAAGAAGACAAGTAGACCTTTTGCTCTAGAATATTTATTTAGAATATGAATTCAGTGAGCAGTAAATGTGGCAGTGAATGTTAATAAATGCTAGAATCAAGACTATCCTAGTGCTAAATAGGGCAGTTCCTGATCAAATGGGACAGCTTTTAAATGATCAGCACAGTGGTGCCACCCTTACAGCTACCTCAGGGATGACGATGCCTTCTCCTTCACACCCCTGATGAGAGGAGGATGTTCATTTCCCTGCTATGATATCCTTCAGATCTCCTTCAGACATATCATTAAGTTAGACAGTCCTCTGCTTTCAGGAAAGGGGTTAAAGATCTGCTTTTCAAAATTACCTCTCTGTTCCAGTCTTCCACCCCCATCCCACTTATACAGCAAAATCCTCCTGTTAGAAAGGACTAAACCAAAATACCCTGGCTTCTGAGAATTTTGAATTTGTATATAGATCTCTAGGCTACTTTTTGGTGCTGATTTCTTCTTATAATCACCATGGCAGCAATACTTGACTCATTTTGTTAAAAAAAGAAGCTTTTTCGACACTTTGTCTATGAAGAACTATGCCAAAAAAAAAAAAAGATAATTTTTGTAATTTATTACATGACAACACAAAATTGGAAGCCTGCAATCAGTGGGAAGTAAAAGCTTTCAAAAATAAACCTACAAGGTGATAAGTTAAAATTGCTGGTTGTCACATCCATCCTACTGCTTTTATCCATAACTTCTCTGTTCCTTTTATAAAAGCCTGGATTTATTAGCAACTGCTGAAGGCCTTCAAACATCATCAGCCCTTGTAGCTCCCAGGTTAATGACTGGTATTAATTACCACCAATGTGCAAATTCCTAAGGCCCTGTACCAGTTGTTATGCTTTTGTCTCAGATGCATCTTAAAATCCAGTCTCTACCTTGATTTAATGTCACCATCTTCAGCACTGAGCGATACTCTAAACTATTTACATAGTGAATAGTCATATTTGTATTTGACTATAAAAAGGGTCAATTGATTGCAGAAAAATGGGCCTTCACACAGGTTCCAACAGGAAAAGGGAAGCAGGTGCTTTAATCTAGCCTCCTCTCTGAATGCAGTCATTCCACGTGAAGAGTGAAGGAACTGTATGATTGATCACTTATATAAAGGTTAAGGAGCAAAGATGCAGCTTTCCAGACTTCTTCCTGGGCTAGTGGTATCTGTCTTGTCTTGTATTTTAAATGGGGTGTGACTCTATATTGCTCTTCTGAGCTCTTCTTCAGTACTATATTCACAGAACCCCCCATTCTGGGAAAGTCTCAGGAGCCATGAGTACCATCTCCCTCTGGGTAACCCATTAGGTTGGTCCTTCCTACAGGCCACCTAAGCAGCTGCTTCCATGCTTTCTCCTCTGACGTCTCTCATGCTGAGGGACTGCCCTCTGCAAATATCCATCAACATCTACTTCATCATCACACTTCACATTTTGCTCTGTAGATCCGTTTATGAGTCCCCAACAGAACACATGAGAACACTGACAGCCAGTAGGCTGACACTGTAACTTCCCACTGGCTAGGGCCATCTCATTCCCTTCTTCCCATGGCAGGTAGATCACTTGTGAAAGTCCCCACCGAAGGACATGGTAGGTTCTAAAAATTTACAAAGGATGATGGAAGCTCATGAAGATAAATCCACTGAGCATTGCAAAACACTTGAAGCCGACATTCAGAGAAATAAGGTCCTGAGCTAAAATCATTAAAGGCAGAGAGATTATTAGCAAGTTTCACGTATGGTTGTCCTGTTCTTATGATTCAATAAGCATCTACTTATGGCCATAGTTTGTGGAGGTTATTAATCGAAACACCAGAATAAGAGTTTGTTAACAGTCCCAGGAGCAAAAACTGTGCTCAGAGGTCTCTTAATGTCAATTCTGTAGAAATAAGGTGCTCTGCTGGAGTGGACAGACCTTTGGTCTAGCCCCCTGTAGTCATTCTTAGATTTTACTTTTATGTATCTAAAATGGGAATCAAAATCAGCGTATTTCACTCTTTGTTACTATTTTTATTGTTTTTTCAGCAGCACAACTGAATTATTTACACACACACACACACAGACAATATTAGAACAGTGGTACCTAAGGCAAAAACACCCAAATCTTAAGCTTTACCCCAGCACCCCAGTAACAACAGCCATGCTATGATACGATGCACATATCAGTGATGTCTTGAGCCACAATCTTCTTTTGGAGAGCTGTTGTTTCAATCAGAAGCAGGTAAACCAGGTCCTAATGCATCTTTTACAAGGAATTTTGTGATGGTTTCCCTATGATTTATCTAGTGGCACAGTGTGAGAGGCTAAAACCCACCATTGGTTTTAGATATTTTGTTAGTGCATTTTCTACCAGTAGAAATTTAATAGAATCATTTTCTGCCTTTGAAATACCAGATGCCATATTGATCTTTCTCTTATAAGTGGTCTTACTATGGATTTTGATGCCTCCTTGCTTATAACAAGACACAGAGATTTGTTGTAGAGTATGTTCTCTGTATATGTTTTGTAAATGAGCATAATTTGGAGTGATAGAGATTGCTTTGCTTTTTTTTTTTTTTTTTGACCTAGATTTGAGCTACAAAACCAGTATTTACAAGAGGAAAAATTTTTGAACATTTGAACACCAGATAAGCTTTTTATTCAATAGTTAATTTCTCCTTTACCTGCATTCTTTTATGCAGGACTACAAAGGTAATCTGTCTGTCTGAATACTAAAACATCTACAGGGGCTAATTTTACCTGTCTTTGGCCTCTAAAGGAGAAATAAACTTCTCCTTAAGAATCTCAGAAAATTCATTTACTGAATAGTAGTATTGCCTTTTTTTTTTTTTTTTCTTTTACAAACATATTCTTTTACAAATTTCCCAGACCTCCACCTTCTCCCACCTCTATTAATCAGTATTTCCCTGGAGATGAAGAATTCTCTGGGTGAATTGACAGATGACAGCATTTGATACACAAATCCTCAAAGATAGTTTAAGCACATATTCTTTTGCTGAAGCTGACAGGACATTGGTGCTCAGTGGATTTTAGCACTGGAGAGCTGGCAAAAATGGAGCCAGTGTAGGTCACCACCAGCTCCATCACAAGGATCATCTCTCAGCACCACATTTCCCTCCTGTACCATACGTACCACAACCTGCACTGGTCCTCTCGTGCTGCTCCCCACACACGGAGAGTCCGGACTGCTGCAAACATTTCACTGAAAACTACCGGTGACTCTCACTGTCTATCATAAGTGCATACCTTTAAACCTTCTCCAGCTCGGTCCTCTCATCTGACTGACTTTAGAAACTGTTCAGAGCTCAAAATTTATGTTGTGTCCCACTAAAAACTTCACTGCTGTCCCTTGGCATTCAACTCAACTGTGTTTGTTGTCCCTGGACAGCCTCTGCTCTGAAGCTCAACCCACACTGGACCAAGTATCCTTGGCATGCTCTGATCACCATTTACTGTATTTAAATTAATTTATAGACAATTCACTTGAATTAAAATCAGTCCACAAGCTGTAATCTAGATTTACTTAGAGACGCTTTACCCAGATGGCACATGCACGCTGTGTAAATGCATTTTACTGATCAGTCTAAGCCATTTTAATTAAATGCAAAGTCCAGCCAAAGTACTTTTTGTATGCTGCTTTTTATGAACAGCACTGCAGAAGGGCTGATGGCATCTGGACCAACTAAAGGCTATACTACCAAATGTTTTCTGTAAGGAATGTATAGATGCTTGATTCTTTTGTTTCCCGTTTCTCTCTTCCCATTTTCACTCCTGCAGCTGTCTTTGGTAACCTTCGGTTCTGTTGTCTCTTCATTGCATTTCCAGCATTGAACATGATGCCCCCAAAGTTGCCAAAAATTTGCAGTTTTCCTAAAGCCTCTTTGCCCCTGGGGAAACAGGGAAAGAATTAAATCATATTCAAGTCCAGTAACTTAGATCTATGTAGAGCCCTTTGAAGGGGTTGTCTCCAGAGTAGGTGCAAGGGTGATGTGCTTTGCCTCCTCCTCACATCCTTGCGGAAGCCGCCTTGGAGGCAGGCAGTGGATGATGTGTGTGAGCAGGCTCTGAAAGCCGTGCACTGATGTGCTGGTCTTGTGAGGGCACATGCTCTGGAGGGTGTTCCTCAGCTGTACCAGCTAATGTGCTTTCAGGCTCACCCCTGTACAGCAGACATGTTTAGTTTTGAGAATATTTAAGCTTTGATCCTACCCTTGCCAGACGCTGTAGCCACAGTGTGTGTGACCTCACACTAGAGACTTACTATTTTTGCTCGTCTGTCCTTTTTCTTTTGCAGTTAGCTGCAAGAATAGTCATTGAAGTATATGAAATGCTCAAAAACTGTGCTTCAATAGTCTGAACTTCAAAAAATGCCTTGCGTGTTATTCCTTCCTTAAGTGAAAGCATTTGTTCTCTGGGGAGGCTGGGTAGCAGAAGGGCATCTGTGGACAGGAAGGCAACATAATCTTTTATGTTCTTTCATGTTCTTAAGAACTGGAATGGACATACATATGCTTGTTCAGAGTCGGAAGGACTTTGCACAAAATTTTCCCTGAATTAAAGAGTAATCGAAGACACAGAGAACACGGCAGGATGATTCCCTGGTAGCTTGTTTCATCAGGCTCTACCTGCCTACCTCCTTCACTTCCAGGCAAATGCAACAAGAGCAGGAAGTCTGTGCTTTGCAGACCGGCATCAGACTTGGCGAGTGCAGTTTCTTACTGACTTCGCTCCTTCACCAACCTGGTACAGTGGGACCCATTCAAAAGCAAATACTGTAGTGTAGATGCTTTAGTAAATGGCTGTGCCTGAGTGCATGACTCGGTACAGTCACAGCTACAGCCTAAGTTGCCTAAGCAGCGACTAAGCTAGTGCTAACAAATGCTCTGGAGGTAGGATTCTAGGTGCAATATCTGTATAGTGCAATAATTTAGTATACATTTTTATAATCCATAGTTTGGTGTCTTCCCACACAGTTCAGCATAGCTGGTACTAATGGAAGACAGAGGGACACAAGCTAATGGTGTTAGAAGCTGTTGCACTGAATTTAGTAGCAGGTGTCCACACGGTTTTGCAAAAGTTACCAGTGGAGGTGTCGTTCTTGAGTGTATTGATTGGCGCATGGCTAAACACACAGCAACTGCAGGGGAAGAGACTGGGAACACATCCACAGCAGACCCCCACCTGGGTGGAGTGTTTCCACCTGATACATGCTTTACATCCTAATTGTACTTTCCAGACTGGTGAATGAAACAGAGCTTAGAAAATGAAATAAGTTTTTTGAGTTTGTTTTTTTTTGTTTATTTGTTTTTGGGTTTTATTTTTGTTTTTAAAAATAAGTCTTCTCTTTTCCCCTTATTTGTGAATTTCTGCAAGAAAAGCAACTGCAGTTCCAGCTTTTGGAATGCATCCAGCTATCAAAGTTCAGTGATGTAGTGACAACTAAGTACTTTAATTCAGTTTGAAGTTAGAGTAATTCAGCAAGAAGGAAATGTATTGCAAAGTACTATTCAATCCCACACATACATTAGACAGCAAATGGACTGTACATTATTATTATTTCATTTCAAATTTCTGTCAGTTGTACTGTGGGAGAAATTTTTTTCATATTCAGTGTTTAATTCTGGAAGCAATAGTCAGTTCTTAGTACTGGAAGGAAGTAGCAGTGGACAAAAACACCTACAGACTGGCAAATTTAGAGCATCTCTAAATCCATCATAAGCTCCATTCTTCAGCATGTTTCAGTTACATACCTCAGACAACACTGACAGCAGCTTAACATTAAATATGGAAATCAGTTTCTGCAAAGTTGAAGTTACAGGCTTTCCATAGGCTGGCTGGGAGGAGCTAAGTGGCAAGTGCTGCATGAGCCTGATGGTGTCTGGGAGGCTTGTTTCTGTGTCAGTGTGACACATCAGTCACACTGTGTCCAACCCTATTTTCTGGTGCCCTCTGGACACCAGCTCTAAACTTGCCAAGGGTTTTTATATACATCAGCAGATGCCTGTTCAGTTCCACCTTTAAAATCTTATTTTCACTGTTAATTCTGGCCCACACTTTCCATATAACTGTAGATAAGCTAGGGGGTGGGTGGCAGGGCTCCTAGATATAAAATACCTGCAATAGCTGCTCAGTTCTCTAGGAAACAACATTCAGTGGCATTGTTTCCAGCCCGTGGAGACACTGGCCTGAGGGTCACTGTATCTGTGAAGGGTACCACTAGATGAAACGTTATAACAGTCCATGTGTATAGCCACATGCCTTCCCTTAGTGCTATCTCATTTAATTAATTAGGTTGGTTTTAATAACTGCCTAACTCTGCTTTGCAAATTGGTACCCAAAAAGCAGTGAAAAGATGGTGTTAAATGCGCACAAGCAGGACACGAATGCTGGTACACAACCTCATTTCTATGGGAAAAGGACAGCCCAAATCACAGCTGAATAAGAAGTGGAAAAAAAATTATGGCCTGTCATAATGATGATGACAGTCTCCTTGGCATCCTTACCCTGCAGGAACAGAGAGGCAAAGGAGCCTGAACTGTGCAAGCCGCAGCATCCCTACTGCAGGATGTGCCGGCACATGCCGGTGGCCGTCCAGCAAGGAGAGCATGGCTGTGCAGGCCGTGGGAGGACAGCACTGCCTGACAAGACAGAGCTTGTGCTGATGGCATTTCTCCCAAACTGATGCCAGTCCTGGGGTGAAAGTGAGTTTTCTTCTGTGCTTAGTGGAAATGCTGGGCCAGCTTCCACTCTCTTTTCCTTGATTTAGGAAAAACACACTTTTTCTTTAGGACTTAATGCCTGACTCAGTTTTGGTTTTGTCTGTGGAGATGAGTTTTCTCTGTGCTACCCAAGCTTCTAGAGAATGAACTGCATCCCCCTCACAGCATAATCTAGCTCTGCCTTAGGAGAGAATGCTTGCACAGGGGTGAGATTGCTAAGAACTGATGCCAGAGAATCATGGCACAAACATTTTCACCTTGACCCAGTGCTCCATCCTTCTGAGCACCTGTAATAGCTATGATCTTGATTGATTCATACATTTTATGCATGTTTGCTGTGCAGCTGGAAAACAAGCAACAGAGCTTTAGGCTTTCAGGCTTTCTTTGGAGATTGATGCAGAGTTTGGACAGATTCTCCAGAAACACAGTGGCCGGGTTGATTGAATCTATCAAGCATAACAACATGAGGAGATATCATGGGAATATGATATAAACTTTCTCAGTTCAGTGATGAGGACTGGCAGCAGAAGCCTCAAAATAAACGCTTGATTTGTTGAGATTGTGCGCTTTTTTGGGCCTCCTTGCAGAACTGAACACATATAATGGAAAAAAGTTAAGCAACCTCCAAAACTTTGCAAAGTCACAATGTATGAACTGATGGTAAAAGAAAGTGAAGACTGACTAATAAAAGACAAATTAAAATGTTTGGAGAATTCATAGTGGATATAGGGATAAAAAAAATATTTCCCAAGAGAGAATATGTCTAAATCAGCATAAAACAAGAACTACCCTTTAGAATTTTGTCTGGTAGTGCAACCCCAGCTCAATGGAGTGTGAAGTACGACAACCCATCCATGGCATCTGCAGGCCATCTCAATACCGTGGTTTGTATGCTCTGCTAGGAACAGGCACAGTAGCTCCAACTTGCACAACTCTGGAGTAATCTCAGTGCTCACTGAGAGACACTGAGTATGAAGAATGAAGGGAAGCTCCTTAAAATAAAGGCCAGATGAGACACTTAGCCTAAAGCTGCAAGAGCCATTGAAATAATTGCTAACTCCTTAACCTTTCAAGAAAAAATTAGCTGAACTGTAAAAAATGAGCGATTAAAAAGTGGGGAGGGAGGAGAAAACTAGTCAGAGGAAGACACTTTTAATTTGCAACCTGCTCTCTTCATCAGAATTACTTTAGGTTAATCAGGCAGATGCGGATGTTTCTTGGAAGGTAATGCTTGAGTGGTGAAGGTAGAATACGATGGTTGGATAAAACATGCTTGCAAATTTGACAGGTTACATTATCTTTTATTGACATCCAAACAGAACTGCCAGACTCTGGAGGCTTTATTTTTGCATCAGCCTCTTTTTTTATGACATCTGCCATCTTTAGAAATTAAACAAACTTTATTGCTGAGTTTTAGCAGATTATCTCAAGCAGCCTTGACTGCTTCTTGGTAAATTGTGTGATATGTGATGTGTTTCTGACTTTAACCTGCATTTTTTTTCTCCTTTCCTTCTTTTTCTCTAAAACCATTCAAAATAATTTATGAAATTCACTCTGTGTTATAATCTAACTTTGATCTGGGGAGACAATACCAAGGCGAAATAGAAAAAGATGGATTATAGTTCCTACATTAATAGACTTGCAGAAAAAAAACCCTCGTATACTTTATGAAATGAAAAAGATAAGAGCGTGAATTAATAATACTTTAACAGCAGTGGCACAAAATCCTTGAACAGTAATGCTCCAAAACTACTCATATTGATTTAAAATCTATATTTAAGACAGTTAGGTTTAGAAGTCCCTCTTCAGCCACATCAGATATAGATTTTCAATTTACAGGATTATTTTAAATTGTGGTCTTTAATTCAGAAAATATCACACAAAGCTTTCCACATTTAAAAGTAAATTCCTTTCTTCTGCTCTTTCAAATTATGCTAGTTAAAGTTTAACAGTCATCACTGATAAATCCTTCTGTATGACCATGTCAAAGCAGAATTGCTACATGACCCACAAAGGCCTTGTCCCAGGCTGCATGCTTATAGACTTTGGAGTCTGGAATGAAGGAAAACCCCCTGTGGATACAGATCAGAAGAAGATGAGGCTCATGGAGCACTTAAGATCACTGAGGGCCAAATTCTGCCTGAGGTGATGTATACCTACTGAGTACTGCAAGGGTTTGTGTTCATGCAAGGGCAGAGTTTGTCAAAATCGTTTTACTACTAATAAATAGATATTGATCTACTTAAAAATAAAGTTAGCCAGTTCTTTGCTTTATATTGAAGTAGCAGCATAAGAGAATTGATTATTGCTTTCTTGAATTCCAAAACAGTTCTTGAGGACTTTGTTGGAAGTGTGTGCTGTTCATTCAAAGGGAAATGATTACAGCCTGCAGCTACATTAATGTGCTGATATGTAATTAGTACAGTGTCACTTTAAACAGCAAATTATTTCACAGTGGTTAGGTAAATTGTAACACATACTCACATGTATTCTTCTATAAAATTACTGAAATTTTTAATGTGCCCCAGCAAAACTGTCCTCTCCAAAGACAAGAGTGAACTGGTGTGGAAGAGATGTGAAATTTAATTAGAACTAAAGGATATTTGTCACAAACTCAAAAATTGTTACAAAGCAGGGAGGCTGGGAAAAAAAATTGATTCCAACAGTGGCAAGAAATTTCTCCTTTAAGTAATGATAGTAATGGGCAGAGAAGACAGTATCCAGCTAGTTACTAAAAGAGCTAGTTTATGTTTAATGGCTTGAAGATGAGGAAAAATCACCCTGGCTTGAGTTGAGATTCATATTCTGTGGCTTCAGTATTCCTGTAATGCGTTTCTGAAACTGGAAAATCATTCTCTTTTCATTTTGGGTCCGGCCACACCACCGAATTTTATATGTGGGCTTGGTAGTGGAAGTCAGAATTCCTCTCAGACATCCAGTTTAGAGGTTTGATTTGATGACCAGGTCTGGAATGGCATCTCCTCATCCTGGAGAAAGAACCCCTTGGACACCTCTGAGGTCATATGAACACATTATGTTCTTGCTCCTTATGCAAACCACAGAAGTAATGACTGTTTGGCTAATGATATCTGCCAGTGATTGTTCTTGAATGACTCACTGTGAGGTTTATGCCAGCCAGCTTAGCTGAGAGGCTGGATTTCAATGATCATTCACTGCAGCTTCTAACTTCCTCTCACACTGGGGAAGAGGGGAGTGAAACACCAGGCAAGAGGTGATTTGCAAATCTCTGCCTCCATTCCATCAGTATTCAACATGACTCACAGTTTATAGCCGTGGAGTGAAAGATGATTGCACTGTCAGACTAGGGAAATGAATCCTGAGGAATGAGCAGGTTTCCCATTTATCCATAAATCAACTTACCCTTGTTGGTGGTATAAAACAGGTAAAAGGATGCTCTGTATACAGCAGGTTGCTTGCTAATACATCCTGCTTCCAATCTGAGGTGTCGCACAGAGCAGACAATGAGACCCTTCTGCAGAGCCTTGTGGGCTCGGAGTAACTTCTCTCAGAAATGCCTTCAGTGAACAAAACTGAGGAGACGCAAAAGGAGGAAGTGCAGAATAATTAAGCAGACTCTAACTCAAATTATTTTTGTGCATTTTCCACAGGGCATCAGCAAATCTTTAAGGATGCAATTTCAGCTCTAACCTTGAATTTCCTTGCTGTAGAAATGGGATGGAGTGAATCATTTAGTTTTATCTGAACATACTTTTTCTGTAAAAAGCAGATTAATTCTGGGTCCCAAGTTTCTAGTACTCTGTGTTTTGATTTCCTTTTAGTGCCTATATAGGCACAGTTTAGGGAATTGGTAAGACAGATGGAGCTTGGTTAGCATGATTTTTTTTTCACACTGCATGTAAAAATGGTTGGGTATTTTTTTTACTATACAGCTGAGATATGAAAGGCAAGTGGTTGGAAATAACTAATTTCTAGATAAACTATATAATTCGTAGCAAAAATCTTAGAATACATGCATGAAAAGATTTGGGGATTCTTCATATTGCAGACTAATAGCTAAAAACTGTTGTTGCACTCATCATTAGGCAACCTTAAGAGCCATGTTACTGTCAAAAATACTGATGGCATTCCTTTTGATGACCTCCTAGGGAAAGACCTTTTAATTCATAGCTTTGTCCTTTGCCTAATCTGAGGTCCGACCAGTTGAACTGTACTTTATTTCATGCTAGATAAATCTGGAAATGAACAAACTGATAGCTGTGACTTTTATTTGAAGTAGATAGGAAAGCTTAAAAAAATGAAAATATTTTGAACAGAAGTTTGGCATTTTAGAGCAAACAGCTTATGTAATTTGCTAAATTCTGTTAATGTGGGTACTTATCAACAGAGTGCCTGAACAGGCATTCAGTCGGTCATCGTCATAAAAATAGCAGCTAAATACACTTCATTTCCTTGCCCACTTCTTTGAGTTTGTTTGGAGAAGCAAAAGTACCAAACAAAGTAACGACAGCATAAAAGTAGTATATGGAGAGTCAGAGACAAAAAACCAATAAATCTGCGAAAGATTTTTTGAACAGAGATAGCAATAATCTTGTCTTGTGCACCTGGCTTCAAAGTGCTGATCTTTGTTATAATGCATAGCAATATACTGTACTGGATGTATATATATATATATATATGTATATGTTTGAAGGGATTTTCAAGCTCTGCTTTTCAAACCATTTCAGCTGGGAACAAAATGTGAGTCCACAGGGAAAAGAACACAGAGAAGTAAATACTGTGCTCATAAGAAATTCAACAACAGCGCTGAATATTTTCGTTAGCATTAATTTATGACTTGAGTTGAGCAAACAGTAAAAAAACATGCTGTCCTGTGAATATCCGCTTGGATTCACAAGTGAATTTCAATTTAACTCTTTGAACCTTTTCAAGGGGTTGTTTTCTGTGGATATTTGGTACAGAGCTTTATTAGCTGAAACTGGTCTCAGCGATGCTCCTTTTAAATTAATAAGTTTGGATGTTCAGCAAAAGTGGTTTCTTGAGCTGCATATCCACAGTGTCAGTTAGTTAATTAGACAACTAACCTCATCAGGAATAAGTTTTACATGGCTTATATAATTAAGAAATGCAGTGTGATTTACAAATGTTCACAACTCCTTATGAGTGATCTGCAGACCTGGAATTATTAATTATGAAGGCATTCATAAATAATTCTGCATAACAAATTTGGAAATGTTGTGATCCATGTAAGGGCAATTTGCAAACAAGAAACAAAAGGCAGCATTTGTTTTTACATGATTAGTTGCTAATTATTTGCTTAGCTTTATCTACTATTGAAAGAACAGAAGCTGGCAGAGTTGCCAAAGAAGTGCTTTCAGCCATCAAGATCTGGAGATCATGCTGCAAAGTCAGTAGGGCTGATTCCAACTGCTGTGAGCTGGCGTCTCTTCACTGAGGTCAACTGAATGGCAGCTTTAGATTCCAGGTCACAACTTGGCTTTTCTGCCCCAGGTTGGCAGCTACTCGGGTGCTTTTTCCATTTGCTGTGTTGACAGTACCAATAGCACACAGTGTTATCTGTGCACCTGATTTCCATTCTTCTCCACTTCTCTTTCGCAGATTGACACATAGGTTGAATTCAAAAGTGCAGGAAAAGAGCTTTGCCTGCGAAAGGAACCTGCATACCAGAGGGTTTGCTCTAAACTATTGTGAGACCTCCGGCTACAACACAGGACATGGGAGCTTTTCTGAACCCTCGTGTCTTGTGTTGCAGCCAGAGGGGCACATCTTTTCAACAGAGTCTGAGATAAGTGGAAGAAACCAACGTGAAAGAGATGTAAAGAGAAAGTGAGAGACGGGTACAGGCGTGGGACTTCACTGAACATCTAAAGAAGCAGACTCAGGAATGTGATCCTTGGCATTAGCCTTTGAAGCTTTCTCCTAGATCCAGAGGAGATGTCAGATTTCTGCCTGCTCTTGAATGCAGATTGAAAGTTCTGAATCAGGTAGTAAAAGTTACTGTACTTGCAATGCCACTGTCATTGCTATTTTTGGTTTTTTCTGCAAATTTGACTAGGATCACTGAATTAAACACTAAACGTATTGCAATTATCTCATGATCTGTCCTTTTGAAACTCAGCTGTTTTGTATCTGTACTTCAGCAGTTGTAGGTATGAGCTTTCCATAGAAATAGAACTAGAACTAAGTACCCTCACATGTTTTAAGCAGAGAGCATGCCTATAATTAGCATTGAATTTTTTTTTTCTCACTGGGACAAATATTTCATTTTTTTCAGCAGCTGACTTCAGGGCATCCCTCATCTTGGGTAGGAGCTGCAACACAATTTCTTTGTTTTGGCTTAACTTTGCCATGCCTTTTTGTCCCATCCAATAACGGGTACTCAACTGAAATCTTCATTTTTAATGCTGCATTATACTGGACACACTGGGATATAATGTTTTAAATATATGGATTAAAACTACATTGAAATACTGGAATACTCAGAAAAGGATTATAGATTTGTATTTTGACTTGTTAAAATAACATAATAAGGGTGATTAAAAGTATTCTTGTTCCAGTCCTTCCATTTTGACATCTTTTAGGAAGCTACAAAGACATGTCTCCTCATGTGTCAATAGACATGCTTAGGTTTTGGTGTAAGCTGATTAATTTAGAATATGTTTCCGCACTGTCTCTGATCACTCAGACTTTGCCCCATTCTCTATTGATTGATTTCAGTGGCAACACACACAAAACAAAGCTCTGATCAAGGGGTTAAGAATAGCAGGAGCTAAACCTTGGGTCATCGCAAGACAGAGTTTTTTGAAGATTGCCTTACCAGACAAATACTCTATTTTTGTACTCCATTTTGGATTGTTATTTCCCAGGAGAAAAATAAAAAGGTACTCTTAAGAAATGTAAATAAATATTCTCACCTTCACTTCTCTGATCAGGCTCAGTGTTTCCTGCACACTTCATGTAGTTATCATTTAAATGAGAGAGAGTGCTTTCATTAAGAAAGTGGCCTCCTGGGTCACTGGCTGACTTTTCAATGCCATTTATACTTTTCTGTTTGATCTCCTGAGCTTTGGTGCAAGCCCGCAGAATGAATTAGCAAAATAACCCATGAGAGACCGATAGTCCAATGCCATCTATTACCCCATTGATTCCCACTGGGTTGAAAAGCCCAGTTGTTGCATCTCTGTGTGCGCGTGTCTCCGCCTCCAGCACTTCTTTCAGTCCTGAAGGATAAAACCTGATAATCTGAAAAATTTTTCTAGAGGACCTCCATCTCTCAGTATTCTCAAATACAAGTCGTGTTTGGATGCCTTCTGAGGGGAAAGGGAGTGAGAAAAACTTTCCCATCCCAGTGGAAGGCCTTGGAGGTGTCAGCACTTCAGGAGAAAACAGGAACTCATGCACTTGGATAGAAGAACAGAACTCTGGGTGTAAATTTCTGCAATTGCAAAGTTTACTACAGCCTAAGCATTTTACCTAGTGATTTTTCCCTTTCTAAAATATCCCATATAGGCTTGCAAAAATTCCAAGAGCTTCCTAAAATACTCAAATTGACGGATGTACTTCAGGGTTTTTTCAGTGATCTTTATTCAAATACTTTGCTTCCTATTGCATACATTAAGTTTTGCATTTGAATTACAAAGCAAATGGTTTGACAGAAAAATATGCCTATACTGTGGGAGAGGTGTAGTTTTTTGCTCTGGAATCTGCCAGCTAGACTGTACCAATTGAGTAGAGTTTTGCAAGTAGTTAGCCATCAGACTGTAGCCAAACCCCTAGTTTAAAGAAAAAACCCCAGCAGTTAAGTATAGTTTAATTTTTTTTCCCCAGGAAGTACTGTTATTATAAACTGTAATTAGCGGTTTTAACTCAGCAATATTTCAATTCTGTTACTGGAGAAAAAGCTTCCTAGCTGAGCATCTTTGTTAGAGCTGTCAGTGTCTGCATTCAGAAAAGGAAAAGAGCTGTGATCGAAAACGGGTAATTTCTTGGCAGTTTAGATGCACACCCCACCAATCAAGAAAACTGAGGCCTCCTAATGATATTAAAAGAACAGAAAAAGAAATTTTGTCAAACATTCAGGTGTTTTTCAGAGAACCTATTTGCTCAAGTGAGAAGTTTTAATTGTTGGCGGTGGCTGAATGCTTGATTACAGTAAGCTGTGCTAAATATCACTGCTGGCGCTTGAGATATATTTAGATTCAGCTCCCTCTGTCTCAGAAAACCCAGCAATTAAAATGCAGCACTGTAACACAACGTAACTGATAATAGGTATAGGGCTGAGGAAGCTTTGAGATGTTGCCAAATCTGCTATGGAAACCATGGATGAAGCTATTTCTTCCTGTACTAGTCAGAGCCTGTACTCAGTTCCGTCAGTGCAACATGCAGCAGTACAGGGATTTTCCAGGGAATCTGAAGGAGTTAGGTGCCTTTGACAGTAATAATCACTACCGCATTAGTCTTACTGTCTATAATTTATCTGCTTCACAAGATTTGCTTCAAATAATGAAGCAAAGCTTAGTCCTGAACAGACCTTAAGTATCCCTTTTAAAAGCCTCCTCTCCTCTCCTCTCCTCTCCTCTCCTC
>VZTF01005565.1:1306466-1330179 GCA_013397755.1 Cnemophilus loriae
TCTCCTCTCCTCTCCTCCGTTCCCCTCCTCCATGAGGTATATCTTTTCTTTGGGTTCTGAATCGCTGCATGTGATTCCTGTCTAGTCTGACTTCTTGCACAGATCAGCACAAGCTGACATGATCATCCCAGTTCTCCCCATATGGCTCTGATTTCATCTTGTGTTCTCAGGCAGCGAGAGAGAAGGAGACTGAGTGGGGGACATAAACCCTAAAGGTTTATCCTATCCTATCCTATCCTATCCTATCCTATCCTATCCTATCCTATCCTATCCTATCCTATCCTATCCTATCCTATCCTATCCTATCCTCTCCATGCCTGAACCTTTTGTGATTTCATCTGTTCTGTGCTTCCTATTCTCCTCCTCCCCCTTCTCTGAATACTCTCAGCCCTCTCTGATTTAATGAGCACTAAAGTCATTAAGCTCTGTTAAGGCTCAGAAACCCTCAGACAGTCTCAGGACAGAGGATGTAGCAGAATGCAAGGTCTAGGACATAATTCTTGACTGTATTTTTAACTGTCATCCATGTGCAGGAAATCCAGCACAGTACATCTTGAAGGACAAAGTGGGAAGGCATTGTCTCCTTGGCACGTACTGTTTGACTTTGCTGGCAGAAACCTGCTTTGCAACATGTATGGAAAAGGCCTGCACTCTTACAGGCTCTGAACTTTCCAGGGGTTGAATTTACTGTGAAAAAGAGATGTAATAAAGAGCCACCCTTGTCCTCATTTGAGCTCTATTTATGCTTTGAAAGTCCCTTGCAGTTCACGGAAAGAGTTTCTCCATCTGTCTTCAAAACATGGAACTTAGTGATTTTCAGACCTCCATACTGACAGGATAAGGAACTGCCTTAGCCTGTTTATCCATAAAACAGTGGCACTATATAAGTTACTTTAGCCAGTGAGTTTCCTGGAAAGCAAAGAAGCTGTTTATATTTGCAGACTGAATCAGTCTGCGATCACTAGATAGAGCATGAGAACAAAAGTGGCAATTCACTCAAACCACGAAAGAAATCTTACCTGTCATTTACAGTGCCATTCTTTAAAGTTCCTTTCAGTATTTTTAAATTGAATTATCATATGTATAGCCTACATGTCTTTGATTCACTGAATATTTAATTGACAAAAACCTCATTTTCAACTGAAAAAGGCAGCTTTGCTGGAAACATAATAATCCATGCACCATTAGCCTTCGTTATAGTCAAAAAGGAACAGTAAAAATGTCACCTTTTAGCTCAGGCCAGCTTCCTGAGTGGTTCACAGGTGGTGTTTGTTCACTTTACTGACTAAAATAAATCTTATTTCTCTCAGCTGCAAGAACAATGCAGCTAATGGAGATTGAGGTGGGCTTCAGGCTGCAGCGCATATATTCAGCAGAGATTAATTCAGTACTTTAATGAAGAATGTTTATCAGTAGTCATGATTCAGGGGAAACATCCATTAAGAGCCTTGGGTGAACTTGCATTAGTCAGAAAAGAGATTGTCTCTGTAAATTAAGCCTTGCCAAAGAGGCATGGCAACCACATGCATCCCCACAGTGCTCCTTGAATGGGGCCAGGCTGAGCAAGGCAGGCCACTTGTGGGGACATGCTTCCTCCCTGCAGCAAAGGAAGGGAGAAAGGCAAGATCTGGCAGAGCAATCCCATAAATCTGACAGAGGGTTGACACAGAATCCCAGTGGGAGTGATGGGGTGAGTGATCGGTGCCTGTGGCAGCAGGAAAATGAGGAGGGTTTTTTTTCCCTCTTCACACTGGCCTGCAAAGCCAGTTAGCTGAGAGAGGACATTTTTCAAAGTTGTCTACCTTTTTAAAGTCAGAGTGTCTTCCATGGCAGTACAAGCCCTGTCCTGAACCCTCGTGCATCCTGCTTCTGGCTGACACGATGACACTGTGGCAGCATTGCCAGTCTCCATGCTCGCGGTACCAGGCTGTGCCAATCACTGGGTGCTCTCACCTCAAGCACAGGTTGGCCCATCTGGCCCCACTGCACTTCTGATGCTTTTCTCCTTTGTTTCTGCTCTCCAAAGAGAAAGAAACTGCTGGTGGAACCAGCAGCAGAAGAGAGAATACGCAATGCCATTGGTACGTTTTCCTCACCATCACTGTGCCAGGAAGAGCTCTGAGCTACACCGACCCAGAGAGGGTCCGTAGGTTATATGGTGCAGCTGGAGCAGGAGGGAATCAGGCTGGGATTAGGATATCCCATTGGGGCAGCATGTGAGTGGGCAAAGGCCACCAGTGTCAGTCATTCTGCTCTAAGGGGGCTGGCAGGGAGGGAGAAAGAGTCAGGGGCTGAGGGAGGGAGAGAGGAAGAGGAAGAGATCCAGACCCCCATCCTGCAGGACTGCACTGCCTCCTCTTCCAGGAGATTTTGTAGTGTGTACTTGTACTGACCTACTATTTCCACTTTATAGTTGTTTGGAATGCCATTGGCCCTCAACATTTGACATAGAACTGCAAAGCCACAATCTCTGCTTTATTTGCAGAAGGAGGCTGGGACTATTTTGAATTTTGAAGCCGTGACAATCAAAAGAGGTTTGGAAAGGAGAGTGGTGCAGAAAAGGAGACAAGAACAGAGCATGTGTGGGTGTGTGCAGGTGTACTCTCCAGATCATGGGCTGAGGAGAGAAGAGGTGCAAATGTCTGGGAGACGATGTTAGAGGCTCCTGTTTCCCTTGTGTTCCTCCAGAGCAACTCCACCAAATTCTGCTGAGCCACCTGGCTTCCCTTTAAAATAATGGGTCATGAAACTGCTCACAACTTTTGCTGCAGGAGCCATTTCAGTTTTTCAGAAGCGTTGCAAACGTGCAAGCTGAACCTGAATGTCATTCACAAAAGCTGTTCTCTTTACCTCTCCCCCCTGTGTGGGCGTATCACACCGGGTTACTCAGGCAGTGCTACAGTTCAGCGTTTTCTGTTTGAATTTGATAATAAACATTGCGAGAGGCAAACACATTTCCTTCTACTCTGCTGGCGGGGGAAAAGCAAGGAGTAGAAAAGGTACTGAGATGAAAGACATAACTATAGGTGGAACGCATCCACCAGCTGACGAACAAACATTACCCAGAACAGTGAGAAAATACTTTCGACACTGTGGCAGGCCAGGCCAGGCCAGGCTTCCCTGTTCCCACACACGGTGTGCAGTTACAACTGTGGCTGTCATGGGCATCCTAAAGAAGCACCAAATCCAGCTGGCAGAAGGTTCCAAGCTTTCCATGGTGTCATCCTCCCCAGAATGCCTCCGCTGTGTGTACTGGGGCAGCGCCAGGCAGGGAGCTGCAGGGCTCCCGTGGCAGCTGTCCAGCTGCATGCATGCTGGAATTGAACTGAGTTTCCATCGGGGGCTGACTCACTGCAGCACACTGACCTGCAAGGGAGCAGATTTCAAGGCCCAGTCGTTGGTGGCAATGTCCTCCCTTCTCACTCCCTGCCGGCAGAAGCCCCTGTGTGCTGGGGACTGCAGCTTAGTCACTCTGCAACCTGCATCCCTCTTCCTCTGCTGGTGTCGGGTAGGGGAGAGGGGATGAGAAATTGGTATCACCACCTAAACTGCTGCTCCCAGAGGGCTGCACTTCTGTGTGGGTGCCTGTGCCCTCTGTGAGGAGTGGGAATCACACTGAGGCTGGGGAGGTTGAGTGGAATTATCTGCCTTCAGAAGGTTCATGGGAAATTTAAATGCTGGACATCTTCAGCATCTGCCTGGCTGTCTTCAAAGGTTTTTTCACTTGTGGATTAGCCCTCCTCCTCCAAAAGTATGTTTGTTCAAGCAAGAAAAATTAACATTAATGCAGCAATTGTTAATCCAATCTCTTCCTTTTGCTTAATTTTGCCAATGTTGTAAAAAGAAAAACAAAATTCTCTTTTTTCCTGGCCTCATATGGTCTCTGTCTATAGCAAAGGCCAGTGCTGAGGAGGCATCTGGGGTGCTCCAGGTCTTTTGCTCTTTTTTCAGCAGTAGACTCCAATATAACCAAGTTAATTGGCCAAAACCTTTCATTAGCAGTGCACAAGCTAGGTGATATAGTAAGGGCTGAATATAGTAAGGGCTAAGAAAGTCCTTGCAAACTATTTAAAGAGAGAGTCAATAATTCTTGTGTGCTGCTTTCTTCTCTGCAACAGATCCATCCACACGTATTATAAGAAGAGCTGAATCACCGCATTATAAATAGACTCACCACGTATTTTTTCTCCCTGAAAATAATTTCAAATCGAACATGCCTACTCTATTCACTTTGAATTACTGCTCCTAAGAAAAGAGAAGATGATGACATTTTCTAACTCTTTCTACTTTCCCCATTAGTAGTCTGACTGTTAAAAGCCTTGACTGTTAGCCTTTGGGATGCAAACCTGCTCCCATTTAAGTCAATGTGAGTTTTATCATTGACTTAATTGGAAGTGAGATTGAGCCATTGGGCATGTGAGTGGCTTTGTATAGAACTTTGAAAAAATAATAAAGGAGACTGAGGCAAAATGTAGTGCGAGTTTTTTCATCACAGCGATAACCCAGCTTTGCCCAGCCTGCCAAGAGTCATGCTAAGAGGAAAGCCTAGCCTCAAAGGAAGTGCTCATAATATTATAGCCTAATTAGTTTATGGGAGAAAAATGCTGAAGGGGAGAGCCGCTCCCGTTGTTAAATATTTCATCATTGCAACGCTGACTAATGTTGTCTGCTCAACACTAAGTTAGCCAGAGTCCTTGCCCTGTTCCACTGCAGCCTGCCTAGGATTCTGTGCTCCCTCCTCAAGCCTTGGTTTTGGTTTAATGACAGTCATGCTGGGCATCTCTGAAAGCACAGAAGACATTGTTTTTCTGTGTGTCTAATTTGCCCATTATTAATATTATCCCTGATCTTTTAAGTAGGTGATTATTAAGCAAAGAAATAGCAATGAAGCAAGGAAAGAATGTGATAGGGAGATTTACTGTGTGGGAGGCAGAGATAAAATTAGATTTCTTTAAGCTGTGTGGTACAGTTATTAGGAAGTTAGGCTAATTTTTCAAGAAGCTGTCGCTTAAATAACCTCATCTTATTATTCATGCTGAGGTATTTACTACAAAAATTCCTTCCCCCAGGTCATCATTTTTTCCAGCAGCAGAAGCTGAGAACTCAACAATTGTTTGCAGACCTGAATAATGCAATGACATGTTACGGTAATGCGAATGGTAGATTATTAAAGGACATGATTTAAAACCACTCTGCTGGTTCTAGTGGAATGTGTTTGTTTGGCCTCTTTTAGTATTTTCACTCTCTCCAAGTTTTCCATTTACAGTCTCAGTGGAGACAGCAGTAAATTTTACCCACCTCAATTTTTTCTTAATGCTATTTCTTATTATCTGCTGACTTTTCTAAAGGTGCCCCAGCATCAATCCCACTGACTGTTAATAGCGCCCAGTATCTCCACCACCACAGAACTCCCAAGTGTATTTTGCCTTAATTAGTTCCTTTTTTTCCCCATCTCTATTCTGTTGCTCCCACCTAGCCTGTGTATGAATTAATCAGACTGACTTTTAGGCTAAACTATGGGCTCTTAGGAGCATGTGTAGCTCTTAACACAGAGTACATTTTCCAAGCCCTGAAGTGGGAGGTAGTCTCAAATCATTTGTGGGTTTGGCAGTCCCACACTGCTTGGCAAATATTTCCACTTATACTTCTTTCAACACAAGCGACTCCAGCTCTGCTCCTGTTTTGTTTTACTTTACAGGATTGTTTACAGGACTACCTCAGCATGTACTTCTCAGCTCCAGCTTGCTGGCACACCACCCTGAGCCACATGGGTTTATACAGACCTCTCCTCCTGACCTTCCCAGCGATCCAGGAGAAGTCTGCATAAACCTCTGTGGCTCTTTACTGCAAAGTCAGTCTCTCAGAATTCAAGGGAGAACTCTAACTCTTCTATAAATAAGGATAATGCTGGAAGTAGTCAGGTTATAGTTTTTATACCAGGAAACATAATAAGAGGATCAAGGGGAAAAACCACATGCTTTTGTCATGCTTTTGTTATTTGCAGTCTTAGCTTAATCTCTTGCTGCTGGTGATTTGCCAATAAAATGGGTCCTTCTTGTTTTAGAGAGAGGGCACTTTTGAATCATTGACCTCTGCTATGTTGTTGGCTGAATGAGACCTCACATGCCAAAGGCTCCAGGTTTAGAAAAAGAGTCAGCACACCATGCAGAGCTCTGCTACTTGTGTTAGGCTGCTCAACACACTCGATTTAATTTGAGGGCAGAGATATTGAAATGGAGATCATCTAAAGTCCCTCAAAAGTGGCTAAGTTTGGAGAGCTTCCTTAGAGTTGCAAATCCATGTGTGCCCAAGACCTCTCCAGGTGAGGCAGTGAAAAGACACTTCCACTTCCACAATTATTGGCTGCTGATCTCCTGTGTCAGAGTGCATGTAGCTGTTCCTCTTGGACAAATTTGGGGCAGTTGGGACTACCACAAATTTCATTTTTTTCAAAAGAAATGTTTGCTTTTTTAAAATGAGGTAAATATGAACGTGAAGGTGAGAGAAATGTGTCCCTAAACCATGGATTTGGTTCTAGTATGTGAAAGGGAAAATCCTAACCGGCTCTTGAGTTTACCTCCAAAGCAGCAGCGTGTGGGAAAAATCAGCTTTGAAAGCAACCACTTTGATTCATGTAAATAGGTATAAAAATTCCTGAGGAAGCACTGAAGTAAGCTGGAAAAAGTTTAATATGACTGGTTTGGCTGGACTGGGAGGTGGTGCATTTTTGAAAATACTGAGGAGAAGATGAAAATAGGGTTATTGGAAGATGTATTTGTCTCTGAAATTTCAGCGACTGCAGTAATTAAGCAGCACCAAGGAATGTATTTTCAAGGCAGTTGCAGAACTGGCGTAATGCTAACAGAGAGTGAACTAGTGATGTACGAACAGCTCTTCTCACCTCTGCTGCTAACTCCTCATGCTGCTCTGGGTCCACAAGTTTCTCCTCCTCCTCCTTCCTCTCTCCATGTTTCTCTTTCTCTTGTTTCTTTCTCTTTCTTTCTTCAAACAAGGCCAATGCACATCGTTTTTATTAGCACAAATAGGGAAAGGAACAAAGGTTGAATCTGCCTGGTAAATTTGCATGCCAAATTCATAAGACTGTCAGTCTCCTCTCATTCCCAGAAGTATCTGTCCTTAAAAACACTTGTAACAGAAGTGACATTGTAAACAATACAAGTGTCCCCAATGAGCAAATGAAGCTTTTCAGAATTAAGTTTTTAGTAATATACGTCAGCATTCAGTCAATTGTTTTCTTAACCTGATTATGGCATTGTACTCCTTATAACAATAAACATTACATTTATCTTTTTTAGGAAAAGAAAAGTGGAGTAAAGATATGTGCAGACAGTCAGGACGACTGTAACTGGGACAGGGATTCAAAGCAGGATGCCTTGAAAACCTTCTTTCTCATTTGTTTTTCTCTTTTGGTGACCTTGTCCAGTTTTTTCAGGTTTCTTTTGCTGCAGTAGATGTGACTGTAGGACAGCAGTACAAACTCCCTTCTTCATCATGTAAGAACAAGAGACAGTTCCACCCAGTTTCCAGTGTTCACATGCATGCATCCCTGTCCTGGGCTCCATGCATCGCTGCCCTGGGCTCCGTGTTGCACTGTCACCAACATAGTGGCATGCAAGAGAGGCACGGGCCTGTTGTCACTTGGTTTCGTCACTGCATGCAGGTGACACAGGTTGTGTTTGCACATAGGGTTTCCGTGGGGCTTTGAACTGTGACCACCCTACCAGAGGTGACACACACCGATGGGTATGAGTGCTCCTTTTTTTCTAAGAGGAAAGCAGGACCTTAAAATGGATCAGAAATTATCTGTATTATCACAGTATCCTAGACCCCTTGGTTCCCTGGGGCCTCCCAGCTGCAGGATAGTGTGACTGTGCTTTTTCTGCAGTCAAACTCAGCCCCAAGAGCCTTGGGAGCACACCAAAAGCTTGGTGAAGGACACAAATTGGTGTTTCGTGTGAGAATTCATTTCTGGTCACCTTCTCCTCCTTTGTCCATCTCCTATGGTCCCATGGGTGCTGTGGAATTCATTCCCCTGACCCAGATTTTCCTTTGGTTCCCTACACAACTTCCAAGGCCAGACGTTCAAAACTTTGGGCTTAACTATTCTGCCTTTGCCTGAACCCTTCTGTGAAATGCAATTAGCACATATTTACCTAGCTGAGAGGCACATTGTAAGGTTTAATGAATGGCCTCACAGTACCTGGTGTACTGTTAAAGCCTAGAAGAGCCTGATAAGGAGGTGAGTTCTAATTAATTAAGTTAACCTTCAGATTAATCGAGCTGCGTGTTAAAAAAAAAAAGCAGTGTGAGAGCACAGAGCTCCTGCAGGGCTGTAGTTTGTTTCTGGGGCTGCCCTCATTACATAGAGCCAAACACAGTATCTGTCAGAGGGTGTGTACATTGCTGGGGCGCACGCTGATCCTCCTTGCTTATTTATGCTTTTACAAAGTGTTCAGAAATAAATTGTTGATCTACTCTGCATACAGCGAAACTTTGCCCAAGGCTGGACTGGTGATTTTTTTTCTCTGTGTGTCTACTTGCTCCTTTGGATGATGCCCACATGCTGCTATTTCAGTTCCTAACCAAGCAATTATCCAGCTACATATGTGTGCAGTGAGCACACCAAGCACAGCTGCCTCCCTGGTGACTTCAAGGAAACTCAGGTGTCTCTTTCAGTCCTTTTATTGCATTGACCCTTTGTACATTATCCTGTAACTCTTCTTCTTTAGCGATTTATGGCTATAAAGGTATACCTTTTTAAAGCCTTCTCTCCTTTCTTGGCAGATTGCAATTATTTTTCTTTTTTTTCAAATTTCATTTTTAATGACTAATTACCTAGGGGCTTTGTGGATAGGCTGTTGGTTTTAGTGCCTCACTGCAGGGCCCCTTCCTGCTCAAGTGTAAAAGACAGAGAGGTCGCAATAGCAGTGCTCAGCACAATCTCCCCCCTCCTCCATTGGAAATCTGTCACCCACCACTTTAGCTCTTGACGTGAAAAAAGGAAGAAAGAAGCAATATGTGGGAGAATCTCTGTGGTGTGTTGTCTGGCAGTCTGACATGATATTGTTTCTTTTGCTGGGAAACAGCTGAAAAGGGCTTGCTGACTGGCTTCTCTTGCCATCCACGGTCAGGCAGAAGAAGACGCTGAGTGGGAAACCAGAGCTGGTACAGCCAGTAAGCCATGCAGAAGCAGCCATAAATCCCCTGTCGATGTGCAGATGAAACTCAGTCAGCAAAAAGTTCTCAGACGCTGGATACAAGCCTAGGTGGAAGAAGACAGAGGACAAACAGTGTCACTTGGTGGAGCTCTGCCAGAGGGGAAGAGAAGACAGAGGATAAACAGTGTCACCCAGTGGAGCTGGAGCAGACGGGAAGGGAGCCCTCCATGATGGGGGATGTGATGCAGGGCCCTAGAAGGCCTCAGCACAAGTCCAAGAGAGCTCCTGAACAGGGGACTGTACCAACAAGGGCCTCTGCCAAATCTCTGCTAACTGTATCTGTTGGGAAATCTTTCCAGCTGAGTCACAGTGTCTCTTGGAGGGGATTATTTTGTCTTTCTAGGGTGAAAAAGGTGAACAGAGCCAGCATGACTCTAGACAGTGGTACCTGGTGTCATCAGGAGCTGCTTCATATCTAGTGGAGTCTTAACTGTGTAAACCTCTTGGGTAATCAGTAGTTTAAACATAGTTGAACATAGTAGGCAAAAACTACTGGTTTGGCTTTTTTCTTGGGAAAAAGTAGAATTCCAAGGAATGATGAAGACTTGCTTGAGAGTTGATGTGAGCATCTGTGGCTTTGGGTGATCTATCAAATCTTGGAAAATATACTGTATTGTATAATGTAAAATGGAAAAGTGAATGGTTTACTTTTAACGGAAAGATCTATAGTCTAATCTAGCGTAGGACTAATTTATACATGCATTTCTTTCTGAATTTAAAGATGATGCCTTCCAGTTCATACTCATCATGCTTGTAAGATGTTTCAGGAGACAGAACACCTGTAAGCAAGGAAGTAAACTTAAGCCATGTTGTATTTGTTACTTTTGATTATGTCAGCTTGGAGGAAAAATCCTCAGAAAGAGATCTAACAGAAATATTCACAGTGACAAAGATGACACTACACCCCCTGGGCTTTGGCTCAGGCAAGTGAGATATCCAGGCAAATCACTTTTTCTTACCGGAGAAGAAAAAAAAACACATTAAAAAGTGTCATTTAATGCATGCCATAGTTGTAGAAAGGTGTTTTTTATATGGGGAACCACTGATGTATTTCCGTACAGACAGTATACATCACTGTAAGCCAGCCTGCCTGTTTTATTTTGTGTATTTGTCTATACAGATACTTCCTATTCTAATTTAATTTCAAAAAACTGAACTTCCGTGAAGGGATTTATTATGGGTGTGATGATTTCAGACTTTAAAAGTGAGCCACAGGTGATTTTAAAAGATAATATAAACTTTCAAATGCATCAGATGTTTCATTGGATGAAAGATTAGGATGAGCTTGATTTTATCTGGATTATCTTTAAATGCCCAAATTAGTTTTCACACTGTCTGAAGGGATGCAGAAATCTGGGTTTGCATTTGTGAATCTGAAGGCTGGGGCTGACTCTCACTTGGTGTCTGTACAGGAAACTAGATTTTTTTGGCTTTGGATACAGCCCGTTTTTCTCTAAGATGTATGCTCTTTGTCCATTTGGAAACTTTGCTCGGACACAGTTTGAAGACTCTGACTCTTCATCAGGAGTTTCTGAGTGCTAAACAAAGCTTGCCAGGGGGACAACACTTTACCTTGTAGTGTTTCACAGGTGAGGTGTGGGTCTTTTTGCTGCACGCGTGCCTAGGCAGCAGTGAGCCCCAGCTGTTTCCCGAGCACAACCTCTGCTTGGAAACTGTCTCCTGAAGCTGTGATAGCTGGTGCAGGACCCAGTTTCCCACTGCCTCTTCAAATCTGTGGATGGCTGAGAATGCCTGTGTGGGACCTATCCATGCTCCCCACAAAAAGAGAAACAATCAGTTTCCATTTCTAGTCAAGATTAAATTACAGCATCACATGAAACTACAAAAGGAAAGTATCCAGGAGGGAGTATGT
The DNA here is from genome assembly GCA_013397755.1 of Cnemophilus loriae. NCBI lineage: Eukaryota > Metazoa > Chordata > Aves > Passeriformes > Corvidae > Cnemophilus > Cnemophilus loriae. The sequence continues at coordinate 1,317,579 of VZTF01005565.1, forward strand.
GATCTGTCCTCCCACATCAGTTCTCTGCTGTTAGATCAAAGCTACCAGGAGCTTAAAGGGACACATCCAGGGAAAACCTAATCCCCCACTTGTTAGTGCTTGCCGTTCAGTGGTAAGGTTTGTGATAGCTGATGTTTTCCCCAGTGCCACAGTTCTTTGAGTCACACAGCTTGCTGAGAATTGTTTTCTTAAATGTTAATTTCTAGAAAAAAGGCCTGAAGACATGACCAAAGCCCTCCTTTGTCAATGAGAAGTGAAAAGAAAAAGGGCCAAACTTATTGTTTTAAGCAGTACATTTTAAGCTTTTCTGTGATCCAGCTTGTGGGGTTTTTTAAGTGTACCTGTGACAACACTGCGTTACGATTATGCAGCGCAGTATAATGATGCTTCATACTGCCATCAATACCTCTTCACTTTGCTAATTATTTCTGCTTCTTAATTTCCTTCTTCCTGGGGTTTCTCCAGCCCCCATCTCCCCTCTTTATTGCCTTTCTCAGACTTTCCTCCCTTCTCACCACCTCCCTGTGCGCCTCCCGGTCATGCAAGCACCCAGTGAGCAACAGAACCATTTTAGTCCCTTGGTCCCGTTCTCGTGTCCCCTCCACCAGTGGCACTTTTTCACCCAGGCTCCTGGTGGCTTTAAGGGACACAATCACCCAGAGCTTGCTGCCTCCTTCTACACCTGGCAGAGGACAGTTTTGGTGCTGAGGTTCGTGGGGCTCCTCAGCACTTCTGTAGAAGCTGAGGTTTGCCACCACAGCAGCAGGTGTGCAGTTGCAGCGAGAGGTATCAGAGTGTCATGACTCCCAGGATTGATCTTCTCAAGGTGAAGGCACCTCATGTGACCTAACTTAGCAAGGAGAAAGATGCAGGAGAAACAGATGATGGTGGTGGTTGTATAAAAGGAACAGAAATGGGGAGGGAGAAAAAGGTTGGACTTCAGACTAATGTTTTAGTGTTTCATGATTTAGGCTTTGTTTTTATCCAGTTGAAGTTTTGTCTGTGGGGCTGTGATTACTGCCTGTGGAAGGGAAGGCAAGAGAGGCAGCTGCACGAGGAAACTTCTGTCCGTGGTGTCCTCTGTCCCTGGGCTCCTCTGACACTCACTGGAAAAAGCTATACTCCTCTGCAGGGCAGTTCAAAGCAGAAAATTAACTCCATGCTCTCCTTTTTCTTTCCAAGGCCAAAGTTCCCTTTTCTGAATAATGCCTTCTGTGCTTTTCTTAACACATTGCTTTGTTGAATTAAATGGGGCTCGGTATGTGAGTTGACCTGGACAACCATTAGCAAACACATATAAAAGCTACACCTGTGAGGAACAATTGCAGGGAGGGCTGTCATGCAGCTCCGCAGGCTGCTCTGGCTTGGAGCAGAGAAGAATTGGCAGCCAAGAATGATGGCTTTATTTGTACACCAGTTTCAGGTGTAGACAACGACTGCTTCATGCAAATCCTTCTGTTCATAAAGCTTTTCGCTTGACAATAGACCTATTTAGCAATCACTAAACCCTGTTCAAGTGCAGATGCTTGTTTTTTATTCTGAAAAGATATATATATATGTGTTTCCTTTTGATAACTTGGTGTTGCTACCAACATCTATCACCAACATCTTCTTGAAATAACTCTTCTGACCCATTTCTCTCCCCTGCTATACACATTGTTAGTCCTACTGAATTTTCGTGTAACCACGGGCAGTGTTGGCTTGTGGCACTGGACTAACTGTCAGTCAAGTGTGGAAATGTGCCCATACGCAGCAGGTGACAGTTACACGTGCCACCAGGTACAGCGGTACAGGAAAACGCGCTCTGTGTGTCGCCACCGCAGGAGAGTGTCTGCTGGTAGTCAGGTGTAAGTCCCAGAGGTTGCTGAGACAAGGTGCTGATCATCTTCAGTTCCCAGGAATTGCATTTGCTGGTGAGACCAGGAGGCTTCATTCCCCATGGAGGCTTTGCCCCTTGTAGTACCCTGCCCTTGCCCCTCAAACCTCTTCTTTGTAACTTTTGCAAATGCTTGCTGGATGTGCAAGCACTGCAGGACTTAATGGTGCTGTTATGGTTGGCAGGAGTTTGCATTTCCTTGATGCATGCAAAACGTGCCACGTCCACCAAGGCCCCTTATGGTCTTCCTGTCTCCAGCTGATGCTAAATATACCATTTAGAGTCCTTATGACTGTCTCAAAAATACAGCTTGCCTCCTGAGCAATTTCCACAAGTATCCAAGACTCACCAGAGATAAATTCCCACGAGTAGCACAAAGCCTTGGAAGCACAGACGTGGAGTTGCTTGCAAATCTAGCTCAGAGCAAAACATAACAAGCCCAGGAAGAAGATGCCCAAACTCTGCAGAGGTATGCCCATGATTACAGACATTTCCAAACAATACCAAAACCAGGCACGAGCTACATGAATGACTGTGGGAGAATGAGAACAACTTGGCTGAGTGTAGGGAGCCCTGCATTTAGCTACCAATTCAGAGTTCAGTTTGCTTTGGAGGAGGATCTGAACCCACCTCCAGAGCAAGACATTTCACCCCCCAGCCTGTTGGGGAGTCTCCAGCTCACATTGGTTCACACCATCTTCCTTTGAGCACACAAGGAAAAGCTTGCCAGAGCATTTCTACTTTTCCAGAGAGTGAGATAGTTATCTAATTGGCTTCTATTTCCAGCTGTCCCAGAGAAGCAGAGGGAGGGTCTGGGCTCATTTAGCTCTAAGCAGCAGGGTTTCAAGGACCCTTCCCCACGGCACCTCACTTTCCCTTGAGTTAGAGGTGTAACCCAGAGTTTTGTGTTCCCATGCACTGGCCGTTCATGTAAGAGTTGGACTCAATGATCCTTGTAAGTCCCTTCCAGCTCAGAATATTCTGTGATTCTGTGTCTCATGTCTGTGTGTGATCAGTAGTCACTACACAGAGCGGAGCCCTGTCCAGGCAGCGATGCCAGAGACTCATTCAGAAAACCCTCACAGTGAGAGGCCATTACCAGCCTTCTCCCCCTCTTGCTTTCTCCTCCTGGCCCTGCTCCCAAAGCCATTTCCTATTACCAGGCTGCTGTTGTCCCTGCAGCAAAATCAGCATGATGCATCTGAGCACTTCTCAGGACCAGGGTGGCTTCTTGAAAACTGTAATGTTTAAACTATGGTGTAAGCACCAACCTGGGCGAGGAGTGGGTGCCCCATACCCTTGTGTTGGTTCTGTGAAGGTGAAGGTAACCACTAGCTGGGGTTGGATGGGAGGAGATACCATCTTACATGAACACAGTCTTAAACTAAGTGAATTGGAGGCAAAGCCTTACATATCTCTCAGGCTTAAGCTTAAGCACTTTACAGGCTCCTGAGAAACAAATTTCATGGTGCTGTTGGCAAGTTTTATAGATAAGTGTTTAATCTTTGTTCTGTTAATAAGGCAGCTAAAGCACGATCTTTTCCTCAGTCATATGATGTACCATCAACCATGTAAAATGTCTCCAGCCCAGAATGTCAGGGTCTTGTCTGCACCTCTGGGCATGACACACACACAGCAGGACACCTGTGAAGCCAGAGAGGTGCAAAGCCTCCAGGGATCACAGAAATTCTTGCTGATTTTGTTTGGCATGGGGTGAATTCAGGAGTGATCTGCCTGAGGCAGCAGCGCAGTCTTTGTGACTCTGTCTGAAAGCCATGGCCTGAACTCTGGTCTCTGAGCCCTCCCTGCCTCTGCACTTGGACTGTGCTCTGCTTCCCTTGGCACAAACAAGGGAGCTCAACAGGCTCCATCATTTCCCTAAGCACCAAAAAAAAGTGAATGCTGGAAATCCTCTTTTTTGAAACATTAGTACTTGACAGCTCCTGCCAAGCATTAGCAGGCCAGTAAAATCTCTCTACATAAATTGTCTTGTAATTAGTGTGATTTGTTTAATGTCACCTTGTCTGGCTGTCTGAGAAACTCTCAAAATATGAGAACACTGCGCTTCTCAGTTGAAAGAGTGGACTCTGACTTCACTAAGACATTTTTATTTCTCACAATTTTTTTACCATGGCCTTTTCAAATCACTCAGGCTGGAGAGCCTAAGCCAAGTTAGGTGAGAATTCCCAGGTGAGGAAAATAAGACGTAGTTACAACAAGCATGAAAATTTTCTTAATAAAAATAATACAGTAATAATTAACGTATGTTGTATTTCAACACAGTAAAAACATTCTGATAGCCAAAAATACCTTGTATATGTGCAAACAGGTCATTTTAGGGGAAGCAATAGAGAGGTGAGAGGAGAAAAGTAATTTGCTTTCTGGACAAGGGCGTTAGGGTCTGACCTTTTACCCTGATGTCCCTCAGCTCCTGTGCTGTTCTCCCTGAGCTGCACACCCAGGTCTGAAGGGCCAACACGAGTGAATGATGGCAATTTTTCCAGCAGGTGGCAACAAGGAGAGTAATAGGAAAGCAGTCGAGGGGCACTGGAGAGACTAGAGAGGAACTGGGTAGCAGCACTGTGGCTTCCTGGCGGACTCCAATACATTAAGAAAGCCCCAGCTTGAATGTGGTCCCATCCATCAGAGCTCAGAAAAAGATCATGACAGACACAACAGGAGGAAAAACCATCAGGTCTTACCCTTGCTTGTTGAAACCTGATAAAATAACTCTTATCTTCCCCATCCCATGAGCATTGCCAGCAATCTGAGAAACGAGAAAAAAAAAAAAGACTGGGGAGCCTTTTCAAGCATGAGAAGTATTTTGGGATGAGAAAGGTGCAGAAGGAGCATTGGATACCCAGCTTAGCAACAGCATTTTTCAGCTTTAATCTTTCTTCCAAATGTTTTGCTTTTATTCCAACTAATTGAACAAATGTCTTAAAGTTCACAACACAAACTGAATTTGATTAAATCTAGCTTGGTTCATATGATAAAGCACTGCAGTTAGAATGCAGCTAGAAAAATACATTATGCTAGGACAAATAAGTACGGTTAACTTCAATAAGAGCTGAGGTAAATTGCTTTTTGCGTGAGATGTGCAATTTTACCTCAGTACAGCTTTAATCAAAGTAAAATATTATAGGGCAAGGGGGAAAAAAAACCCCTTACAATGTAATGTTTTGTCTACCAACCACTCAGCAACATTTTAGTTTAACTTGCCAAATAAAGCCTAGGCTACGCATTATCTATCCCCACTTGGTATGTAAACAATTAAGTTAAGGCAATATCTGGTTATGAAATAATTTATATTTATAACAGATCAAAAAAACCGCACAGATGTGTATGCAAATTGTCCATCAGAAGTTTGTCTGCCACCAAAAATTTCACTGAAAGGGAAAGAATGCAAATAAATACAGGTATTTAAATGGAGTTTGCAATTCACACTTATGCGAGTGTTTTCACAGCCAAATGAAAAAGAATGTAAATTAAGCATAGCCGATAAACTGGATAAAAAGTATTCAGCTTGCATTTCTGAGAAGGAATGTTGCTGTTTGCTCTCCAGTAATCCATAGCCGATGTTATGTTATCCATAATTATTATGTGGATATCATGTGGATGTAATGTGGGTGCTTCAAATTCCCACTTACGGCTCATTGCAGCCCACCCTCTGGGGTGGACCTGCCCTTTTTTGAGGGGGCTGACACTGGTGTGCTGCTGCCGTTCCCTGCTGTGGCTGTATGGATGCCTGCTTGTGGCAGAGCAGGATCACCTGCAACCCTTTTCTCACAGGGTCATGGCTGGACTTGTACCTCCAGTTAGGACACAGCAGGAGGCTGGGGTAGCACAGTTCAGAGGCTGAGAAAAACCTTGGTCTTTGATTTCACCTGGGACTACAACCACTGTGGCCAGGATGGGAAGACACTGACAAGCAGCTTCCAACAGAGCCTCAAAAGGGTTTCACTCGCCCATATTTCTGTGTGCCGCAGGAATATACTGCCTAGCATGGAGTATACGTGGGAGACAGACTCTCCAAGGGGACACCTGACCATACTAGAAGTGGATGACACACCAGACACAGCCTTCCTTCTCTGTTCACTGCAAGAGTCCTTTGGGTCACACACCCTCTCTCTGCTGGTTTCCCCTCAGCTTGCCAGCTGGGCACCACAACCAGCCAGTGTAACTGTAGACCAGGAAACAGCACTGGAGGGTAGGAGTCATCAAAGCTTGTGCTGGTGAATCATCAAGCTGCAGGCTTCTGAGACCAAAAAAAAACCCACCTACACATCTCTCTTCCATGGAGAAAATGTAGGGAAGTTTTCTGACAGTTCATGATCCGTGTTGTGCTGCCCATAAGCTTCATGACTACATAGGGAGACTGAACTAACTGCAAACCTGAACCTGAGCAGTGGCTGTGTGAGGATGAGAAGGGGCCAGCTGCCTTTGTCACGGTGGTCAGAGTAACCCCCTGACCCCCATCCCTCAATTCAACCAAGGGAGGGCATAGAAGTTGTGTTTAAGCCACCAGTTCTGAGAGGATCTGCATGGAGAGTGATTTAGCAGCCTGGAGAGCCACCAGGAATGCCTCAAGAGAACTAGTAAGGTAGTTCTCACCACACTGTCTGCTGAAGTAAGAATAGACTAAAGCAAATGTGCAAAGCCTTGATTATAGTCAAAGGCAAGATAGGTAGAGGCAAGATAAGGGTTCATTAGATAGCAGGCAATCTGGGCAGTCTAGCACTGAGGACCACATACAGTCATTTCTCAGAGACGGAAAGGGTTTGTTGTCTCACCATTCAATATGCTTTTTTACTGAGTATCCCACAAAAACCATCTTCATTTGAATTTTGTGTGAGAGTCTTAGCTTCTGGGAGCCAAGAAGAAGGAGGGATGTGACACCCTCAAGTGTCTGCAAGTACAAAACTGTTTTGCACAGAAACTAATTCTGGGATGATGGAAAGGTGCCGTGTGCCCTCAGGCATCCTTTGCACTCAGCCCAGAGCTCAAGGGAGATCTGTGCATGGCACCCTAACTTTGGGCACCACGCTTTGACCCTGAGGTGTAAGGCTGCTTTGGCTGTGGGACGGGGGAGCAGAGAAGAGAGACCGGCACGCACTTCCAAGGGCATTCCACAGCAGACAGGTCATGGTCCTGTGTTGGGACACTTGGCCAGGCAGAAATTCCAGCTTGGGAATCAGGCATTCTCCTGGTCAGGTAGAGGACACAGAGGTGTGAATAAGCTGATGTCTCTCAGTGCGCATAGAGGTCCTCATGAGCTGATTTAAACCTGGATTTGCAGCCTTGCTGATAGACTATTGAATCTCATTTATGGCTAGCCCCAGAAAAAAAGGTATAGGGAAAAGGTGACCAAGCAGCCCCTTTGCAGAGGTCAGAAAACAGTTCCAGTTGCCTCTTGCTGTCCTTCAAAGATGTGGGACCCCTGGAAGCCAAACCCACTCCAGGAGTAGCCTGAGATGAGAGCACAGCCCATCTGAGAAGATGTGGGAGCACTGAAAGGAAATATAGATGATTTCTGCTTCGGAAGAGGCTCTCTCCCTCCTTTGGGATGGTCCTAGTGCCTCTTCATATGACTGCATGCTTCCTGATTTCACAGGGAGCCCGGGATCAATTCTCAGGAGGAAAATGGCTTAGTAAAGGCTGAGAACCAACTAGTTTTCCCTGCCTTCCTTCTCCTCTTCCCTGTGTCCTCATTCCTGGCACATTGCAAAGCACAGCCCCTGCCTCCTCATGCCAGAAGCCCAGTATGGAGGGAATACAGGAGCTTCGTAGAAAGCAGGGTCTTCTTGTGCTCCCAGGACAGGCTGAGCACATCTGACTGTTCGTGGCCCACTGGGCATGGTCTCTGCTACCCTCACCTGGCCATGCCTTATCCTGAGGTAGAAATGCCTCCCATGCCAAGGGAAGTGTTTTCACACAAGAACTTGGACTCATGCTTTAACAACCCACCTTGCTTCTACTATTTTTGGAGACTCTCTAAAGAAGTGAAGCATGTGCATCTGACTCCAGCTTAAATTCAGCAAATTTCACTTCTTCAGAAAATGTATCTTTTCAAGTACAGGATAGTTTTTAATCCATCATATCCAATGACCCATATGCTGCTCATGTCAAGACCAGGAGGTCTTAAGGACAGACATGGGTGTTCACTTCTGTGTAGCACCTCCTCTCTCTCCTCAGATGCTTCCCTTCAACAAAGGATCTACCATCTCTGTCTCTTGGGTATCCACCAAACTTTTCTGCTCCATGTTTTCAGCTGTGATTTATTCACATCCTTCCTATTAGACTCAGAGAGAAATGTTTTCTCCTTCCAGCCCCTTGGTTTTATTAGTGCACAAGTGTGTTTGTTGCACAGAGGCTCGCACGTGATGGGATTTAACTGGGAGCGTTTCACCTGGCCAGATCAGAATCTACCTCCTCTTGACTGCACACATATCACTGTCTCAAAATGAAGTACTTCATGTAATTTTGATTCTGACAGTAAAGGCTGCACTGAAATCTCATCTGGGCTTGTTAGTGATATATTGACTTAAAATACCCTGCTTTAAAGAAGGCTAGGAAAGCAAAGAAAGAAAAACTCAAATCTCCCACCAAAAGCCAGTCCTTTCGAGGGAGAATGAGCAATTTGTGGAATAGAAGCATTTTCAGTCCAAGGGAGACAGATACTGTGTATTTCAACAAAGCCAAAGTATTTCTGGGTTATGTAGTCTTAATAGTTCATGTTTTAGTAAGTGTAGCTAATGCCACAGTCTGAACCCACATTGGTAAAAACCGATCACTCACCTCACGCTGTCTATAACCAGGCCCTTGCTGCAGCCTCCAAACAGTTTAAGCTATGCTGGCTGTAAAACAACTTAGAAAATTTCCCCAGTGCAGGCAGGCTTGAAGAAGAAACCAGTTTGTTGCAATTCATGTAAGTGAAAAATACATGACATTAAGTTGCTTCCCAGAGGCATTGCTAGATGAATAATGGATAAACAATGTCAGTGACCCCCTGTCCTTAACTGAGTCACAAAAAAAGAACAGCAGTGGTCGAAGGGTTCATTCAGCCTGGTGGATAACTTCCCAATAGGAGTCCCAGACAGAAAGAGGTATCTGCCACTGCTTTATATGGAGATTACCTTCCCCGTGACCACTCACTTCGCTATAAATTTCTTCTGCTCAGTGGATTTATACACTAAAAATATGTAATAGGGAAGGAATATAAACTCTCTCTTTGTGGTATCGCTGGCTCACATATTGCAGCTCAGCAGTCATGGACAGCATCCAGCATTAATGCTCAAAGGGACCTGCCATATTTATGACTTCTCCAGCCTCACAAGAGCAAGATAGGCCGGCAGAGAGTGATTGAAGTACAGCTGAATGACACACATAGAATAAAGAGGGCAAAAATAAAATATTTTTAAAGTCTGAATTCCTAAAAAAATGAGATCTATGCAATGCAACTTGCCTGAGTGAGGATGCGTGCGTGGCAGGTTGCTCTTTCTACAAACCCCACACAATAGTTTGATCCTGCTCAGCTGCTGCCAATGACTTTTAAAAGGGGAGGATCAGCAGTCTTGGAGGCAATTCAGTTTGTCCATCATGGATGGAAACAGATGCTTATGCCTAATAAGCTTATGCTTATTAGCCTTATGGAAAGGCTAATAAACTCACCATCATTAGGCATCAGACTATGAAAAGAGGATAGAGGTTTTTGAAACTGCACTCACCTATTCTGTAGCCCACAAAACTTCCCCTCCATGGCTTAAACTGGCTGAAAAATATCCCTGTGTGTGTTTCAAATGCATTTGACAGCTTCTCCAGAAAAAAAAAAATCCATTTCTGATGTGCAGGTCACCTGGGAAGAGGTGGCTACAGTCACAGAGTCTTATTCTTCTGCCACCTTCTGGTTTCTCTAAAACCAGATGCAGATGCTCCTCCATGGGGGCAAGGCTGCCATCACGCAGCCCAGGCTTTGCTAAGGGCATAGCGTGTGCTGCTGCTCGTAAATTACACCAGTGCATGTGCAATGTGGAGAGGGTGATTGAATTTATAGTATCTGTTCAGGCTTCTGGATAAGCAGAGAAAGTGAATACCACCATATCCGCAAGTTGGGCAAAGAGCATTGGGAAGGTTTTCCAAGCTGTGCTCTGCCACACAATGAATGCTTTTCTTATGTCACAGACATAACTGGCATAATTTGGTTTGGAGAGGAGGGAGAAGTTCAAAAATCTATAGTCAGACATTGTTTTGCAAGATCAACAATTTTATACATACCCAAATGGAACTGCTTCCATTAAGAAGATCCCCAAATATTCTGATTTGCACAGCAGGCAAAGAAATCCTAATAATAAATGCAATGACATCAAAGACAGCCCATTACCTGTGTTTATAATTAATGTGATCTTGGTGAAGCAGTGATGAGTGGATAGTTACTGCTTCTTATTGCAAACAATAGTGGTACCCAGGTTTTTGCACCCACATTTGTAACACATTGGAAGAGAGGGAAAATTGCAAAACAGTGACTAATACCAAGTGCCTCCATCCAGAGGAAGCTGTGAACATACTGTCTGATGTTCGAAGGTGAAAAAGCACCAACAGTTTCCATTTCATCACTTTTAAAATCAGATCACTTGCTCAGGTGCTGCTGTGATTGATAATGCCAGTGTTTGCTTCAGAAATGTCCAGGCTCGCAACTCGGTGAAGAATATCCAGGACTAGGAAAGCTGTTTTGGCCTACACTGCATCTGAACGAAGTGGAGCTCACACTGTGGTACTGATTATTTCAGGTCTGTGGAATTGAAGAAAGCTCTCTCTCACCACACACGGTATCAGCTTTCACTCAAAACCCTCCCAAACAGTAAAAACTTTTGACTTGATTGCAGCCACTAAAGCAGGATTAAATGTATAACCAGTGTATGAACTGAGATCTCTTTGACTGTGAAGAGAGCCTCGAGCAATGATTCAAAACTACATGAACTTTCAACTTCAGTTCACTCAGGGCTATGGGGTCTTCAGTTGTAAGCTGTGTTTTTCCAAGCTTTTTTTTTTTCTTTTTCTTTTTCTTTTGCTACAGGGTTCATTATTTTGCAGAGGCTGGGTCTTTCTGCCCTGCAGGGATCTATCTATCGCTGCTGACTCTCTGCATCTTCTCCACATGGAAGAAGTAATTGGATTGTATTTTCTGCACACAACCAAGACAGCAGGGAAACCCAGAGCTGTAAGCCAGAGAACCAAGCTCTCTAGAGGGTAAGGAAGTACCTGATGCCCAAGAAAACTAAATGTCTGGGTCTAACCACAAGATCTTTCCTTTCTTTCCATGGAGGAGCTGAGACATGCTGAACTGCATTCACCAGACTGCTCAGGAAGGTGAACTCTTTAAGGAGCAGTGAAAAACATAAACACCCAAATAATCCCCTCAAAAATGCAGCCCAGGGGCATTAAATCCTGTGACTATACGAAACAATATGTATGCTGTGGGATGCTAACACTTCAGGACATTTCTTAAAGTTACAGTGCAATTACTGCAAAAACCAGTGGCTTTTTTACGCTGCCAGGGCGTCCATGTGCTACCATGTGGCTGGTGTATATGATTTTGCAGGAGCAAATGGAACTCCTCAGCCCAGACAAAAAGGCAAAAAAAAGCACCCTTATTTCATATATTTACAGATAGCATTGTATCTATTATTATAATGCTGAAAAATGCTATGTTGTAGTCGTAAATGTTGTGCTGTTTCTTTTTTTCCTAACAACGCCAAAATCCTGACATTATTATATTTGGGGAAAGTGATGTGATTGCCAAGACTTTATGCTGTTAGTCTTTAAGAGTTTAGCAGATGTATTACTTTCCTTCAAATAAATGCCTGCTTGTCATTGTCAGCCTTCTGCTGTTTGTACCCCCCTCCACCTCCTTAGATCCAAGCCTAAAGAAAGAATCTCTTTGGAGCTTGATGTGTTGCTTGTAGCTATGTTAGAGAAACTGTACTATTCTGAGAACACTCAGGCTCCTCCAAACAGCTCTTCCAGCAGTAACACCGTGCATCATTTTCATCTCAGCCTTAAGAACTTTAATTGGTCTCCTATCAAGCCCCACCAGCCAAATCCCGAGTGCCACAGGGAAGGGACTGCACTACACCAGAATGTCACCCCCAAACTTGCGCTAATCATCACCATCAGGTTTCCTGCGCAGGCTGATTTGCGTGTTTCTCTTCAAGAAATATTTTATCAACCTTGCCTGGAATAAAAGCACTGACACAAGGGGAAGACTGTCTGCCATTATTTTCCACTTATAAAGAACACAAATCTGCATGATGAGCCAAATTCTCCTATTGCAAAGATTATTTGTTACATGAAATAGCTAAAACAGCAGAAAGAAGCCATTCCTGGAATTTATGAGGTAACATTTTTTCTTTAGAGCAGCAAAACATCACCATTGTCCCACTCAGCATATTAACACTCACAGTAAAAGATGGCAGTTGCAAAAATGTGGGGGAGTATATGATTAAATCAGTATTTCTGAAATAGTTTTGGTGTGTGCAAGCTGATATTTTGGAACAATAACAGAGAATGTACAATGTTCTGAGCTGTCAGAGTTTCTGAGGGGGCAGATTCAAAGGTCTTGCGTCACTTAATGCCTCCCAATTTCCAGATGAATGGAAGAGGAGCAAACGGGACAGGGTGCTGTACTTGAAAGTTGGATGAGTTATGATTTGTTTTCTTTTTTTTTTT
>VZTF01005565.1:1330217-1423238 GCA_013397755.1 Cnemophilus loriae
TTTTTTTTTTTTTTTAAGAAAAGCCATAATTTAAATGCTGCAATCATGGAAAACTGAAATTACACAGCACAATACACAGATTCCCTAGGAATAATTTGAGCTGGTGCATATATGTGTGCAGGTATTTGTGTTGTAATTTAAAACATAACATCACTACAAGCTAAAAAAGTTTAGGAAACTTCTCTGAGAGAAATTCTTCACCTCAGGAAGAGGATCCACGATAATGAAAATCAATGTGACAGACAGAAATAGCATTGAAACCTTTACCAGCAAGATATGACACTTCAAAGGAGTTAAATTGATCTTCCAGCCTTCTGTCCCAAATATTGTTGCTGCAAGATGAGCCTCCCTTTCTTTGTGCTGACAACTACACAATGTTCCTGTCCCCATCAGTGTAGATTGCATGCTGTCTTTGCCACCACCCTCTCTCCATCGCCAGACATCTGAGCTACAGTCAAAGATTTGGATTAACAGGAGCAGAGTTTTGCATGGGCAGCAATGTTGTGAAATCAATGACACCCAAGAAATGTGGACCCTTAGCTTGTGAGCAGCCAGACACTGGGATTTCAGTAAGCAGCATGACTGAGGCTAAACTTGGTATCATAACAAAGCGTGGGTCTAAATAAAAGCTGCCTTAAACTCCCTGGAGGTTTGCTGCTTCTACATGAGGACTTGTCAGAGAGTAGCTCTCCTACAGAAACAACCATACCAAATATAGCGTGCTGGAGTAAATGCAAGAGGCAATGCTGGAAGAACACTAAAATTGTTTTGCTTTCTTTTTTTTTTTTCATGGATGCTGTATCTTAAGGCATTTCTGTATTTGCCCCTCTAGCTCTATGATTCCCTCAGTTGTTAATACAACACAGCCATTTTCAGAAGCTCCAGGTCTTTCTTGAGGCCATGTTTTGGGTTGAGAGACTTGGTCGTGTGCCAGCTCCAGAGAAACTGGTGAGCAAGTTTCTCTCTCAGATGACTGTCAGGCACCAGGAGACCCCGATTATGCCACCATTTCTGCTGGTCTGCTGTTGGTCAGTTGCATAGTTAGTTTTGATTTAGCTGTGTATTCATGCAGGCAGCAAAGTGCAGCTAGGACAAGAAGCAGCCAGACACAATAATCCAGACTTTTGCCCACTTTACCACAATGGTGTCTTTTTATAGAATGGTAGAATGGGTGGGGTTGGAAGGGACCTTAAAGATTATCTGGTTCCAACACCCAGGGACATCATCTGGTTCCATGGGTGGGACACCTTCCACTAGACCATTTTCTGGCAACTTCCCTGCTGCCCCTTTCCTTCTGCCCTGTTCAGGATGGCATGTGTTCCTCATGCAGCTGCTGTGACCTGCAGGAACTTTGCAGGCATGTCAAGCTGCAGGACGTGTAAAGACAGCAAAGTAGTGACCTTACCTGGAAGCCTAGGTACACCAAAGCTGAAGGCAAAGCTCTCCTGGTTCACAGAATGCCTGGATTTTCACCTATGGGTTTCAAAGCACAGCAGGCAGTAGCGCTTGTAAGGGAGCTTCTGGGAAGTTTCATTCTTTGGCCTTTTTGTTCCACACAGGCTTCCTCCTCTGCATCTTCTTTTCTAAATTTTTTTTTTAGTTTGGAGTTGCTCAAACTTCAGCACACAAAGCAGAAGGTAGTGAACCCTTTGTACGTTGGTACAAAACCCTTGCCAGAAATGGTTTTGATTGAAGCTGGGCCGGCTCTCACCTGCCCCAATCCAACACCCTTTCAGCTCCTCTGAGGAGAGGCCTTGCTGGAAAACACTGCAAGCGGCTGAGTCTGGGGCAGCTCCATGGCAAGCCGGAATAAAACACAGCCACACTCCTAAATTCCCCTCTGGGCTGTGAGAGGGATAAGATGTCCCAGTGCTTTTGTGTCCCTACAGAGTACATTTCCGCACTGCAAAGTGTGGGTCTTGCTTGCTGTGGGGAGGGACAGAAACCAAGCGATACCTTCCCTAATGACCCATGCTGTAACACATCCCTGTGGGTGCCAGAGTGAGGTTTGCCTAAATAAAAGCAAGGCTTTGGACTCCTACAAAATAGATGTCCTAGGAGAGTGTGCATGCCTCTGAATGAGGGCTGAGCCATCTATGGCCACCAGCGCGGCAGCGATCACCTGACGCTTCAAACATCATCAGCAATCTCAGCTATAAACCCACACATTTTCATTTTAAAATTAAAGTAATTTTCTGAGTAATAGGGGTACACTCATGCTTGGAAACGGTGGAACACATAGAATCCTTTCTATTTCAGTGCTGGAAAAAAAGAAGGGGACAAAGTGCTAGGAATTATTGTTTCTTAGCTGAACTCTCTTAGACTGATTTTTGGTCCAGAGTGTATTTTTTTTTTTTGCGTGACCCAGTGGTAAATTTCTGAACAAAGAACTTTATGCTACAGAGACAATACTTGTAAGAAGCTTTTAACTCTAGATGTGCTGGAGGTGATTTTGAAAACTTCTGGTATCTTTTCTTCTCACAGCAGTGCTTGCAAATGGATTGAAATCTTCCTCGGGGATTTCCATAACAAAGTGGGTAAAAATTTAAGTGCTTTGTAATCTCTATGGGAAGAGATAGTATCAAGTAGAGTAGGTAATTTGAATCACTTAGAGCAAAGATGCTTTTGAAAGCCTTACTTCATTCTTGT
Source organism: Cnemophilus loriae (assembly GCA_013397755.1). NCBI lineage: Eukaryota > Metazoa > Chordata > Aves > Passeriformes > Corvidae > Cnemophilus > Cnemophilus loriae. Next base: position 1,332,867 of record VZTF01005565.1, read on the forward strand.
GAAAACTAGTTGGTAGCAAAATTACATTCCAAAACCTTCTCTGCATACTCCCCTAATGAACTTCTGATTTACATGCAGTTTGTAGATATGACTTCTTTCTCCTAATGTCATTTTCTTTCTTTTATTCAAGGCAGATTTCTGTTTTAGGGGGAAATATTATGTAGTGTGTATAGCCACTGTGGAGGAATTATTGCAAATACCTCATTTGTAATCCTTTTGTTCTTCCACTCTGAAACCCCACGTCTCACTTCTCCATGGAGGAGAGGATATTGTGTTTGACTTATTACAAAGCCTAAAGCATTCTTAGGATTAACTGCAGCTAATCACTAAAAATATGCCTTCTCATTTTGGAACTGTTGAGGGAAAAGTGCTTCCCTTCAACATGGGAAAAGTGCTTCCTACTTCAAAATCTATTTCACTTCTAATTTTTGTTTCCCTCCCAAAGGCTGGGCCTAGGCCTGGGCCTCACCAGCATGCCTAATAATGTTGTCAGGACTTAGGACATGAGGAGGATGAGGTGTCCAGCACCCAGCAGTGAAACCATGCCAGTACAAAATCAAAACCAAAAGCGGCTGGACCTCAGAAACAGGAAGATTAGGGAAGTTGTTGAGGTCTCCACACAGATGTCTGATTACAGTTCCACCATGGTGGATTTGAAACTGTGTCACAGCTCATCCTCTTCTCCCCAGTGCCTGTGGAGGCAGCTTCCAGCCTGACACATCCCATCTTTGACTCACCTGGTAAGGCTGGGATATCAGTATGAAAACTGGGTAAATATTGACTTCTTTTGACATGCAGTAACTTTGCTATATCTATGATACAATATATTTATGTACTGTTTTCAGTTTATACATGACTATGGGCTGGAATTAGTAGTTTATTGAAGAATAATGCTGAAGAAAAGGATGTCAGATACTGTGCTGGGATTTAGAAAACTGACAGCTAATCTAGTGTTTTCCAATAAGCCACCCTGATTTACAGCATGGAATAAAAGTTGTCTCAAAAAGTAAGTGACATAAACTTGTGCTTGAAGACATAAACAAGCTTCATGAAAGGTTGGGATAGGACCAATATCCCCTTCTGACACATTACTTTATAATTGCAGAATATGAAACTGCTTGCACCGTTCTCTGAAGGGTCTAGTCCTGGCACTTTTAGATACTAGGTAAGTAATTTTTAAAATTTATAGATTCTTCAACTTCTTTCAATGGAAATATAGGTTTTCAAGGACATTTTACACAGGTCAATTGCTATGTAGAGACAAAGAACTTCATTTCCTCAATCACATTTCATGATTGCCTTAGAGGGAGTTCACAGATGCCCAGGGACTGATGAACCACAGGAGGAAAACCACGAGACAACTCAGACCAGGAACTGGATTCTGTCTGACAGTTTTCTAACACCTGATGTGTTTAAATCAATGCTTGATTTTTACTTTTTTTTGGTTTTTTTGGTTTGTTTTTTTTTTTTTTAATTGCAGAAGACATGCTTCAATTCAGCTAGAAAATAGGAACTTAAGGAAAGAGCTTGAAAGTCTGTGGCAAGCTTATAAGGACTGATGTATGACATGATTGTAAAGTTTAATTCAAGACTGAAAATCAATGAATAGACAAAGATTCATATTTATAAGAAAACAAAGACATAAATCTACAGCCATTTTGGCAAATGATGTGCAGATTTCTCCTGGGGAACATGCAAAGAAAGCCCACACCTACAGAAAGGCTGTCCCAAGATTATGTCACCTACATGTATCATGAAGGAATTTTCTTCTTGGCTGCTTAGAGGAGGATTTTTAACATTTGCCTTCCATTTACTCCACAACATTTCATTGCTGAGTAATTTGTACTTCTTCACACCATTTTAATTTGATGGCATGTACGAGTAATGCAGAGATCTTTCTTTCCTAAGGGAAATTAAGAAAATAATTCATTCTTTCACTCAGTAACTCAACTGAATTCAATTTGGGTTCATTCTTTTAGGAAAGGTGTTTACCTAGTTGTGTCAAATTACAATATGGAAGGAAAAATGTCGATAATACTCACCATCTTGTCATCACAGTTCTTAGTTCTTTCATGCCATGTTTCCTCCACTGAGAATTTTATTCTGCAGAGGGATAAACTAACATAAAGTCTTAGAAGGCTTAAGTCACATCTGTAATTTCTGCATATTACTAAATACTAACATACATATATGTGCATGGAACAAAACTTCAGCAACACAGTTTTCACTATGATTTGGTTTTTTGATTTCATTTGTAAGATTTTATTTTGAATTTTTGTCTTACATTTACTTCGATGTGTACTTGCCAGATGAATTGTATGCACAGAAAAAGGTGTAATAAAAGGGCAGGAGTATCAGCTGCATTATGCATCCCTAAGAGACAGAGAAAAAACATTATTTGGAAATTTCTATGGCACAGGGCCCTCCTGGCAGTTGCTGATCTCATTCCTATCCCTTACATGTGGTTGTTAACACAAGGACACATAAGGGAATGGCTGAGGACTGGAGAGGCCATGACCAAAGTGAATATTGATTCTCTTTTTCCTCGGTGTGGCTGCCTGTGTAGAAAACATTGATCAGTAGTGCAGCCTGAGAGAAGGCTGAATGAATTAATGGAAGAGAAAACCCTCTGAGAGCTACTGAATACACAGAAAATCAGCCTGGCTCAGGATGTGTCTGGGCTGCAAGTACTTTGCAGTAGAGAGGAGAGGCTGCTTGTGTTTCTCCAGTCTCACGCTCCTCGTTCCAACATCAGCTTTTGGGCGTTAGCATTAGCTGTTCTTATTTCATTATGCTTTTATTTACTGTTGGCAGGAGAGGAGGACTGGAAGCTGCCCAGAGTGCTGGCTGCAGCCACCGAGAGACCTCCTTCCCCAGAAGGGGGATTGACACAGAATTGACTGGCGCTGCAGCTGCCCAGTAAGTGTGTTTCATATCCAGAGCAAATTTTCCAGAGTGCCTAAATGGCTTGAAACTGCATGTTCTGTTGGCCAAGATCAAGTAACTTGCTTGGGAAACTGCTTCCAGTTAGCTTTCTCTCTTTTTGTCTCTCTCCCTGTGTTTGTGCATTTTCAGTTATGCAGAAATGTATAATTTAGCGGCATTCCCTTTATTTAAGCAGGCAAGGAACAGTGAGCTTTGAAACTGCAGAATACCTTGAAATCTTTTTACTTCAACCATTCTTTCTCTGGTAGAAAAACATGTATTTCGTTTTTAATTCTCAGTCACGTTAACTGGTACCGGTAACTTTGTACCCACAAGCACAGCACGCTAGATGGATAGACTGCAGCAAAACGAGTTACATGTTGTACTTAGAAACAAGTACCCTTAAAAAATTTACCTGTCTGCCAAGACTTGGAAAAACGAGAAAGCAAGTTCAGCTTAGTACGCAGAGCAGTTTCTCACTGCCTGACTCTCCTCATGGCTGCTGGGAATGCCTGGCATGTCAGGTAACACATGCTGAGCAAGAGCCAAAAAGCCCTTTGTTGCTTGTAAAAATGAAACAAGCTCCTTATTGGAAAACAGCTCTTTTCAGAGATATTACAGCTGCGGATGATGCTGTAGCCATGCTTCTCAGCCATCAGGCAGAGTGCCTGCCAGGGACCAGCTTTCAGCAGTGTTGGTAGGTAAGATGTATAACAGGGACAGGTCCAGTTGTCTTGTGTCAGAGCATCCTACCTTTCTTTATGCCTTCATTGCACAAAAAACACACACTAACAGCAAACATTTACATGAAACTGGCAATGATTAAATATACCTATTTAATTGTTCACAGTCTGCTAAATCAGGAGAGCCCCTTGGTCACCCTGCATTATTTTGACCTCCAGTTCTCTCCTGACTCATCTGCAGCTCTGCTGTTTCATGTTGGGAGATCTTTCAGTTTTGGCTTTGCCCTGCCAGTAGCATCTGGTGCTGTTCTCTCCTGGTGTGACTGCAACTGGCTGCCCCTTCCTGAGGAAAAGAGACGATATTTTGAGGCTGCGGTGATCTGGTGTGGCAGGTGCTGTACAGTCTCAGATAGGAGGTCTCGACTAGCGGAGTCTCCTGTCTCTCTAAGACCTTACAAGCTGAATGCCTTTGTAAGCTCCTCCTGGGCTTGAGGATGGTGTCAGGTGCTGGGGCTCTTTCACACTGCACAGGTTGTAACATCTGGCTGATGCCATGGGTTATAACAATAAAAGACACCACTTACAACAAACCTCTCCAGGGGTTTCTCTGACTTCAATATCTAATCTCTCAGGCTTTCTGTGCCCTGTATCCATCTATAATGCTTTAGAAATGACAGTCCTAGTGATTTTGACATTGAGGATTCATGTGAAGCTGGTGCAGAGGCTGGTAAGAGGCTGCCCTGACCCTCTGGGCCCGGGAGCGTCACATTCTCTCTGTGTTTGAACTGAAAGTGGAAAGGCTATGGAAGGGTCAGACAAACATCCGTATGATCCCACTTTCCTCTGTGTCATGGGACTTTGTGCACAACTGGCGATTACAGATGTAGCCCTGAAACTCATACCAAGCTTCTGACCTGTTGTCACACACTATTTTATGCAGCATATTATGTCCAACATGACTGCAATGTCTTCTGTCTTACTCATATCTAGCTCTGTCTCCTGCTTTTTTTAACTTCTCTCCCAGGAATTTCTCTTAGGCAGAATTTTTCTTCCATTATTCAGACTCAAATCACATTTCACCACTGTTTTGCTCCTCATCAAAGCCTGTAACCTCACCCCCTTTGCAGTTATGGCTCCCAAAAGCCTAGAAAGCTGCTCCAAGGAAGCTGGTCTCTGTGGAGCTGGGGCAATGAGCTGGTGTGGCTGTACACGTTCCTGTTATTGAAAGCAAACAGACCTGTCCAGGCTGTTTGATTTTTTTCCGCTGGGATTTGGCTGGGCTATCTCCCTGCCAGCTCGCTGTTTTCCCTGTCTGACAGTGTTTGCTGTGGGCAGTCATGCTTGGCTGGAGGATATGCTCCGTGGCTCTGCTCAGGCAAGCCTGTCTCCCACATGTTCAGTGTATGTTGTATAAAGAATGTCAGAACTTTGCTGGAGCTACTGGGTGGCTGCTTAGGAGAGATGCTAGGAGTCAGCACAGGCACATCCTGCTGTGGGCAGTAGGTTGTAATGATTGCCAGAGCCTCCCTTCTGGGTTGTAAAGGTTTTGCAAACAGCCCTTCTCTGTGGTTCTCTGTGGAGCATGCCTGGCTTACTCTGTTTTCAAGAGACATTGCTGGGCACTGCCCTCTCCTCACCTGAGAGCTTTGGAGGCCCAGTGACCTGTGTTATACCTGTCTGAGCACTCAGCAGTGACCTCTTTGTGATGTTGGCTGATCTCTCCAGGGCTGGATCCGTTTCTCTCAATAATTTCACTTGCACTCTGGAATCCCACAAGCAGCTCTTGTTTTTAATTAAGGGCTCCATAATGTCTCCAAAGATATGCGTAGTGTCAGAGATCTTACATCTGAAACATAAGGCTCAATTGCCCCATATTTTTATTTTAGATTTTGAGTACAATTACTGAGTCCCTCTACAGTCTTATTCTGTCCAGGTCAAGTCTTCAAATAACTTTTTTGATGGTTCAATTGTTCCAAGTATTATTTTGAAAATAATAAGTGACTCTCTCAAGTCACTTCTTGTCCTTTTTGCTCAGTGAGACGGCGAAAAGTTTTGCTGCCATATTTTCTCACTCTCTTTCATGGCCAACTCCATGTATCAATTCCCTGCTCACATGAACTCTTCAAACTGGCTTTTCGAGCTCTCAGTGACCCAAGTCCCTTCTGGCAGTTTGCCTGCTTCATTTCCAGGCTGTCTTTCTGTGTCTACTGCACTGGCTGATGTCTTAAGCTCTGTCCCGGCTCTTAGAAAGGGACAGTTTTTCTCCAGCTGCAGTTCATCCCTTTGGAGGAGCACTGCTACTGATGTTAAGAAGAGAGAAGAGAGAAGAGTTAGAGCCTGTAGCAAACATCCTTCAGGTAGCTACAGCAAAGGAGGAAATATTTAAAGGTGAGCTATGTCCTATTATCATCTGTTGGAAAGGACTTTATGTTTCATATATTTCATGTTATTGCTCTGAAAGACTAAACGAGGGAGCACACTACCAATTGAAGTGCTTGTGGAAATTAAATCCATGTTTAAATGAATTTGAAACTTTTAATGCAAAATTGAACACTTAGAAATTTTGCATCAACTACTACTTAATTAAAATTAATAAGGTTTCAGAGAGTTTTAGTTGGGATAGATGAGGAAGGAATTTGGCCTTAAATGTGTAATTAAAATACAATTACATTGGAAGGAAGTAATTACTGAGGTGTACCTCAAAGGCATACCTAATGGGCTATCAGGAGAAAAGGTTTATGTGTTTGGTTCACCAGCTACATAGGATATAAAAGGACGTAGTCGCTCAAAGAAAGAGATATTAGCAAGATCATTTAGGTAGGTAGTAGCAGCTCTTTTATGGTCAGATCACTCCGGCTAAATTTAGCAAGGGGACTGCTTCATCTTAGTTTGGGGTGTACAAGCACCTCCACAAGTTTTCCTTCTGACACAGTTAGTTGTTTCCCAGCCCTCTCACGGGGCTGTGAGAGAGGGAAGCATCATTCAACCACTGTAAGACATCTCTGGATGAGGGAAATGTTAGCACTGAAAGACCTCAGCTGTCTGATTTTAGCAACTATTTGACAAAGGAATTCTCCAAGTGAAGGACCTAATCTGACCCTGGTTAAAACCATGGAAGGAACGCTCCTCTTGGTCTCTGCACCAGTCTTCATGAAGCCCTGAGCATAGAACCAGAATTGTGGTGTCAGTTTTGCATAAAACCTACACTTGGTTTTGTTTTCAAATTATTGCCCTGGAACACCTATGAAAAATGGTTTAATAAATATGACATTCCACAACATGCACAAAACAGACAGGTTTGGGAGTTAGAGTTGAAGTGTGAGCATTAAAACTGAAGCCACTTTGTGCTCTGTGGAGACAGAACAATCCATCATTCATTTGATTTTTTTGTTTTGTTTTGTTTTGTTTTGTTTGGCCATTTCTCTTTTTTTGGGTAATGTGATAGGTTTTGGATTTGAAGTCAGTGGTGAGGTTTCTGTTGACAGGACTGGAGTTTGGATTAGGTTCATGGAAATAAATGGATTATATTTTATAATAAACTGTAAAGGTAGTCAAGGATGCAAGGTTCACAGTCCCATTTGGATCAGCTCCTTGTCCAAAGTTCAGAATCACGGATTTCACTGAATGGCCTGCAACACCTCAGTGTAACCTTGAGTTTAAATCACATTGAGATGATTTGATTGGAACTTTTTGATTTAACCTTGTTTCTTCACATAACTTTCTGAGGTTTTTAACTGTGATTTTTACAAGTACAGTGTGTTCTGTAAAAGAAATGTGAGAGAGGAAATCTGTGTGTCTCGGCTGTGCAGTGTCCCCTTTGATACAGTATCAAACACAGCGTAAGTAGCCTGATGTTTTAATCAACAGATACATGTTCTTGGCAAGGAAGTGAATTTAGCACTTAGTGAAATGCACTCTGCTGAACTGTTGACATTCAGTTCGTAGTCAAACTTTTATTGGTAAAGAGAAACACACCCTTTGTATTGAAGATTTAAATAGAATTTAAGTAAATTTTAGTAAAATAAAATTCTACGACAGTAATTTCTCTCTACCCTTATATTCCCTGCAGCGATGCTTGTTATATGGATAAGAAACATGTACAGCTTGACTTAGCCTTTTTCACACAAAAATCAGATGTCTTCAGTAATACTCAACCAGGATATTTTTCAAGCATTGTTTTTTTCATTTTTAATGCAATACTGAAGATGTGGGGTTGTCAGTGTTGTGGTGCTTCATCATCTAAAATGCTTTCCACATTAGAGCTCCCGAAGAAGCCTGAGAAGGGATGTTTCATGTAGGACATTATCAGCCCTTGTCAACAGGGCAGGACCGAGTGAAGTCAGCCTTCTGTGGCTGTAATAGCACAAGTGCTTCCTTCCCTTAAATAGTTTCTTTCTTTTCCCCCAGGGTCTTGTAGCAACTCACGCCTGAAAAAGCAGCCTTTATCTCTTCCTCAAGCTAATTAAATACAGATTCAAGCAGAGGAGCAATATTGCTAAATGTCCATTTGTTACCTTGTTGGTCTCTGAAGATTCTCACGTTTCAGTTGTACCCGCGTAAGTGGCAGCAAAGTTCTCAGCCATGGAAACCACATCTGGAGAAATTCCATCTCTCAAAATCACAAAAGTCTTAAGGATACATGGGGTGACATTAACAAGTAGGATCAAATAAATGTAGTGAAAACATACTCCCAATCACAAAGGTCACTGAAAAGCCACACAGGTTTGGCTTATACTGAGTTTTGCCTTTTTGTACCCGTATGAAACGTTTTTTTAATGCTTCCAGAGTGGGTGGAGAAATTTATCAGAGAAACTAATGGCCTGAAGTAGACAGCTGAGACAGCAAAGACTATTGTTTATGTCCACACAGTATCAATATCAGCATATTTTGGGTGTGACTTACCCCCCCGCAAGCTTCGGCTTCCCCCCAGACAGAGGCACTGGTGGAGCAGGTGCTGTCAAATGGAGAGCATCATGATGGCTGCGCCCTATCGGATGTGTTCAGAGGCTGGATGGAGGCCGTTCAAGCCTTTTCACCTCGATTTTACAGCAAGTTCGGAACAACGTGGTTTAGTTGATACCATAGTGTTCGTCCAAACGTTGGACTCGATGACCGTGGAAGTAATTTCCAACCCTAATGATTCTATAATTCTATAAATATAAGTATTCACTGACTGACATCTATGCCATTCAGTTTACAGGATTGTCCAGGTGCTAGGGATTTATATTTTGTATCCTTTACACAAATTAAAAGACATCTTCAGTCTAGGCTTTTAATTTGTAAGCTGTGTAATGTATGAGGGGTTTATGTCCGAGAATATCAGGATTTGGAAACAGTTTGGCATAGGGACATGGGATAATGCTTACTTCCTTTTTTTCTCTTTTCTTTTACTCGTTAAAGGCAAAACACAAATCTGTGCATTTTAAAGCATCTCTCTGAAGTTTCATGGCCTTGTAATTACAATCTATCAGACTGAAAACTAAATGTAAAATTAGACATAAAAATCACAATGTTACCAGTCCTGGATTTAAGGCTTATATTTCTGTGAATTTCTACAAAAATATTTAAGAATCAATTTAAATGCTAATGGACTTGTTTGCCATAAAACTAGGCAGTAGTCATACTCAATAGCTTCTTCAGAGCCATAATATTGGTCTTTCCTTCACTGGACTTCACTTGTGACATTAAATTTAGAGATGTTCCTGTGTATCATAGACCTATGCAAAAGGAGGCGGGGGGCGAGAGGGGATGGTTCCCTGAAACCCTGCAGAAAGCAGTTTCTCAAAACCTGAAATTACTCATGTGGACTTTGAAAATCTGATTGTAGAGCCAGACATGAACTTGTGGAATCTTGAGGAAGAGTTAAAGGCAGAAGTACTTGTCTCTTCCTGCCGTGTACCCGGTGACTTGCTGTGGTCCCCAGCTTTGCCTGTGGCATGTCCTCTGTAGTTCAGATGCTTCAAAACTGGATCCCTCTGCCAACTTTGTGCAGTCACTTTGGGCTGCACTTTTTGGTGACCACAGGCACTTCCCACTCTGGGTGGTGGTGGGGTTACAGCCCATTAGAGGCTCTTTCCTCTAATGGAAAATCAGGACCAGCTGCATCATTGCTTCTGAAAAGCACATTCTGTAACCTCTATCACACCATCTAGGGTTAGGTCCGAGACCATGTGATAGAGGGGGTGGTGAGGTGACCCCTTTGCCCAGCACACAACCAGTGACCTTGTTAAACTTTTGATGTGAGGGTCTGGGAACAGCAGTTTCCCAGGCATTTTCTGAAGCAGTCGTAGGCAGTGCTGTACAAGCAAATGGCCCTGGGTCAGGCCATCCACACAGACCTGGAGCATCTCCATTCACAATCATTACCAACTCATTCCTGAGTTGCTGAAATCAAGTTTGTTGTGAGGCTGTCCTGTGTCCAGGCTCTCCAATGTCAGGAGATGATTTGGTGTAGGTTCCTGGTTCTCTGCTATTTAGCTTTCATCTCTGATTTTCAGGCACATCCATTGGATACATCCATCTGAGAAAACTAAGATGTGGCTATGGACACACTGTCATGTATACAGCACAAGAAGGTGGTGACTCCTTACCCCATTTTGGCCTATGCTGACCAGCATTCATCCAGCAGTTCCTGGACATGGTATAAGAGTCAAGCCCAGGACCATTCCAAATACATGGTGTTGGGAAAATTTGTTGAATCACATGGGCAAGAAAAAACTGTTCTGTGCCAGGGAACAACTCCAGACATATTTAATTCATTGTTGTATTTGTAGCATTTGAAGCCACTTTCATTTGATCAAAATTGTCTGGAAACTGCCTAGCAAATCCCAAGGTCATTTGGGAGAACTGGCAGGGAAAAAAGAGGGAGTGAAAAAGCAAATAAACGCATTTGCCAGTAGCAGTTTTTGCTAAATAGCTAGGCTGAAAATTTAAAAAAAAAAAAGGTGAAGAAAGCTTCTCTTGGTACTTGCGGATTGGGTCAAAACAGGGCAGCCATAGGCAACCACAAGCGTGTTCATGATCTGCAAAATGTGTATGCAAGGAAATGAAAGATCTGGGAGTGACAAGTTGAACGAGAGGGAGAAAGTTGCTCCAGTGGAGCTGTTGATGGAGGAAGGATGCTCCTGGTGCGTCCCCACAAAACCGAGTGCACACGCTGAGACTGCTGAAACATGACTTTCTGTCAGAAGAGGAAATATGATTTTGCGATGTAGCCCAGCCTGAAAGAGGACGGAGGGGCAGGACACGGAGTCAAGCCCTTGTTAACCTGGTGGTAATACAGCCTGTGAGACAGAGAAGATAGGGCAGTTCTGGAGAACCAGATGATTTACAAACCCAGCAGCTGCACACTGCATGGTGCCATCTTATTTGTACTGTATTTCTGCTGTGGTTGTACCCAAGAGAGCTGTGGGATGGGTGTGGCTTCCCTGTACTAGGTGTCAGGCATCCCAAAGCAACAGAGAAATGTGGCCCCTGCCAGCAGACACTCACACCAGAGAGCAGAGACACCTTCACTCCCTTTCTGCAGGCAGAGGGAGGGATAGGGCACCATGGCATTCCCCACTTTAATGTCTCAGTGAGCTCAACAGCCTTGGATAGGACCAAGGTGTGGGGACATTTGCCTGCACCACTTCTGAACAATTGGAGACTCATTTTCATCCTGTTGATTGTTCATCACATTGATTGTTCGTGGCTTTGGAATTTAAATATTAAAGGACAGCTTCAGAATTAAGCAGGCAGAAACCTTAGTCCTTTTTCATTAAGAAAACATCTGGAGGCTTTTTTGCCCTCCTGAATAAGGTTTGAAAAGACAAGTTATCCTCATAAAATCTTACAAACGCCCACAGGACAATTTTACTTTGAAGTATCAATGTGACAGGGCAAAAGCAGAACAATTTGATACTAATGATTTCAGTCACCATCCTAATGCTTCATGTTTTAAAGATCATTTTGCAATAAAGACATCATGATTTTACAGTCACATTAGAATAATAAACCGTAGCACTTACTGAGTACTTTTCCTCTAAGACATGAAATAAATTGGAACAATAAGTGTTTTTTTCATTTTAGAGTTGGAGAAACTGAGGTCCAAGGACGTGACCTCATAGCACATTCTGGGAGAACCTCACCTGCCTCCTTGTTCCAGGGCTGTCCTTTGGGTCATACTGGCCCTCACCTGCTAGTCCAGACAAGATGACTGATGACAACTCTCTGCAGGAGAGAGCAGATGCAGATTGATGTTCTCTCTCCCTCCTTTGTAACTTCAGGCACTTCACCAAGACATCTCAGATAGGAGTATTGAAACTGTCGTTAGGAAAAAAAATAAAAGCAGAAAGAAGGAGCGTCAAGATCTATTCACAATAGACAAGCTGAATACAATTCACCAGACCTGCTGATTATCTCTGGAGGGAGGTGGAGTGGCCACTGAGTCACCTTCTCGCATCATTTTTGCTGGCACATTCTCTGTGCTTTCATCCGCATGAGAGAAGCAGTAGTGTTGTCCCCAGCCTGGGCGGCTGCATCTCACCTGGTCCCACAGCAGGCTCCCTGACTGGCGTTACAGTCACCAGGAGGTGGGGAACACACGGACGTGCGGCTGGTACCGAGCATCTCTTTAAGTGCAGTGAGCACAAAGGCAAGAGGCCGATGATATGTCAGATTTCTAAGTAAGATTCACCAGTCTCCAACCTGGCTCAATTCATTATTCACCTGGAAATTTTCCTCCCTAACTTCCTTCCTTTCTTTTGCTGTCATCCACTAAGCAAAGCTATTGTTTTCCCTCCCAGAAGCTCCATCCACATCTCTGCTAATATGTTGCCCTCAGATTATGACAGAAGAGAAAGAAATGGTTACAAACCAGGTCCCGGAGCAGTCATCAATATTTACAGGAGTCTGACAATGAGTTATCTTAGACCATTTACATTTAAACCACAGAAATGCAAATGAAGTGTTGTTTGCATTGTGAGCAGCAAGGATGGGATATTCTTACACTAGTAGAGATCTGTTGCTCTTCCAGAAATATTTCTTTTCGGTGCTGCCCTGGCATGTCACTGTAACTTAAAGTGAGGAAGTCAGTTAGGAAAGGCAATACAAAAGACAGAGTGGGTTTCCTGGCTCAGAAACAGGTGTACATCGCTTACAATTTTGGCAAAGAAGGGAGGAAAAAGTCTTCGCAGCAGTTGTTCACCATCAGAGCCTCTGCTGTGCTCTTTCGTGGCAGTCGCCCAGCGAGCCAGTGAGTGCTGAACTGATATAAAAGATTGATCCAGATGAAATATTTATGGATTGACATGATTAAATATGCAGGGTTTGAAATGAACATTTCACTCTCCACCATTCTTCTCCAAAACATGATCCCATATATTGCACACTGTGGGTAAGATGGCATGGGGAAAAAAGAAAAAAGAAGGAAAATTTCTTAACTGGGGTCTCTCATTTTGAGCCTTCAGAGGGAAGAGAGTTTGTACTGATGGGGATGTATCCCTCAAGATGAAGTTTCAATGCAGGGTGCCCACAGGGAGGAGAAGTGCTGCCTGATTCCCTGCTGCCCCAGGGAAGGGCCCGCAGATGCTCTCGCTGTGATGGTCGTGCTCACTCACTGCAGCATCCTGGCCCTGGGACACTGGTTGAAAGCCATCCAGAGCATCAGATGGCACATCAGAGAGCAGAAAGCAATTTCAGCCATGGGATTGCTTCTGGTAGCAGCACTCATTGCCAGTTCAAGGTTGTCAGCCTCCCAAACTGACTTTTATTCTCAGCTAGGGTTGTTGTTGTTTTTTTTCCTTAACACAGCAATCTTTATGCTAGGCATCACTTGCAGAATTGGCTGGAAAGATATAGATTATCATTCCATCAAGTTCCCTAGATCTGAATCTTCATGTTTATTTGTCTTTGCATGACTGGGGAATGCACTCAGGGCTGCTCTGGGAGTACAGGCTACCCTCAGGAATAAGGAGAAGTCACATGAGTGTAAGAGATAATTTCACTACATCTTGGATGTGTGAGATGTGGGAGGTCACCCCCCCCTTTTTCTGCCACTTGCTTATGTTGCTGTGTATGAGTTATTTCCAAATGATGAAAGTGTTTGCCAGGAGTAGACAGGTTGTTATGAATGGCATAGATTTTGAATTCTGCTTATAATTACCCTTCTTTCCTGTACATTTTTTTCTTCCTTTTATTTATTTATTTTTTTAATTTTTATTTTTAGGGCCCGTATCTAGTACATTTCTTGCCTTACATGAAACACTTAATAGTCCATTGCTTGATTTCCATGCTAATTAAGCACGTGGCTTCTCTAAATAACTACCACATCCTCGCTTACTTAATATGTACTTTTATACCCTTAGCAATGATCCGATAACATTGTCGGAGCAAAATACAGAACAAGAAACTGCGGGGATTAGATATCAAGGAGGACACTATAGGGACTGCGTTAATTGAGGCAATCAGCGAGATTAAGATAAGTGTTGCTGCTTCCTCATATTGGTCTTAATGACACAACACAGACCCCAAAGCACTTTACCTGCTGTACAATGTGGTTAAGTTGCTCTCTTCCCTAGGGTGTGTAGTCTAATCTGCTAGATAAAACACTTAGCAGACTCAAACCAGCTGGTGTTAAAAGCTGTATTTCCAAGATACGGCAACCTGTGTAAGGATTTAAAGACTACTAAAAACTAAAAATAGTGAAGGCCAATAAAAGTTGTCATTTGGTGTGTAGGTGCATGCACACAAAGACAGAGATCTGTGTGTGTGTTTGTGGTGTGTGTGAGTGCACAGGCTGGACTGACCTGGGTTGATGCTGCCCCAGCTTCAACGACGAGTTTTGCCCAAGTGATCCCCAGGAGATCTCTAAACAACATTTCCCTGAATTTCCAACAGAATACGTGGGTGCAGATGTGACACAATTTAACATGAAAATTTTAAAAACTACTATTCCTGCTTCAAAAATTTTGACATTTTTCCTTCTTTTTTCCCCCCAAGGCTTCTTTCTACAATTAAAATGAAAATACCTGTGCAACAAATGATTTTGCATAAATAGGCTTTGAATAATGGAGCTGTTGACAAGTAAAAAAAAGGCACTACCCAAACCTTTTCCAAATCATTTCTTGACAGAGTTCTTCAAACAGAGATAAACATTGCTCGTGTAATGATTTGCCACATGACCTTGCACTTGAAATGCCAAGCAAAGTGAAAAATAGCACATTCAAACAAGAAAAAGTGCTGATTTTGATCCCCAAAATAATGTTTTTGTAGATGGTACTATTTCTGCTATGGACTAGCATGCATATACAGAGAGAAAGTTAAGATTTTCCTTCAGCAATATATGACATTTCTCTCTCAGCTAGATAACTGAGAGGCTATTTGGGCTCACTAAAAACACTTCTGCACATCTGGGAGCAATACAGCTCAAAAGCAATTCGGGAGGAAGGATAAGTCTTGCAATAGAGATGGAGGATTAAAAAGGAGAGTTCAGTTCAACCCTGTCCTGACCTCTGAGCTAGCCTCTTTCTCCCTCCAAGCTTCCCATTCTCATGAGTCTGTGTGGGTCAGGGGTTCCTATTTGACCAGAGACACTTCTCATCTTCTGCGTCATCAGAGTCCTTGTTTTCCATGCATTTATAGACAAATAAGAGGAGTTTGGGAAACAAGCAGGAAGAAATGAAAGTAATCCCTGACGAGAAAAAATCCAATATAAGTGGGTTGCTGAAACCACCCAGGAGGCTCTGCATGATGGCAGTGTTAAAAGTGCTGGGTAAAACCTGCCTGGGCAGGGCGCAGGCTGTAAGGGGGAAGGTGGCACGTTCCCCACCATTGCTGGTTTGGGGATGGCGGGCACGGCACGTCAGGGGCAGCAAACCTCTGCTCTGCCTCTGTGCCAGCGAATGGCTTCATAAACTGCACACACCTATGAAACCAAAACGGTGTCCTGCAGAGAGGAGAGACCCTTTGC
The DNA here is from genome assembly GCA_013397755.1 of Cnemophilus loriae. Taxonomy (NCBI): domain Eukaryota; kingdom Metazoa; phylum Chordata; class Aves; order Passeriformes; family Corvidae; genus Cnemophilus; species Cnemophilus loriae. Next base: position 1,348,425 of record VZTF01005565.1, read on the forward strand.
AGCCCCAGTCCTGGTGCAGATTGTTGTCCTCCTTCAGCAAGGAAAAGTTCCTGCTGAAGCAGTAAGAAAAGGCTGCCTAAGGACAGCTGCCATCACTGCCCTGATGAGCTGTGTAACTCGAAGTGCCCCATACACTCAATAGTTAAAGACACAAGTTTCCCAAACTGGAAAAGTTACAAGTGAAACTGAGTGTAAAAAATTGTTAGGCAGAAGCACATATTAAATGGCCAAAAAGCCATTACTCCACAGTAAAGGAGCTGAATAATATTGGTGAAAAGCACATTCTCTTTCAGCAGAAGAATGAAGGCAGGAATAATGAATTAAAAAGCAATATGCAACATATGGCAAAAAGGGGGAGGTAATAAAAATCCATATAAATAAGAGTTTATGAGGTGTAGAAAATTGATAAAGGATACTAAAGACATCAGAAAAAAACTTCATGGCTGGTCAGACTTTGTTTAAGAAGAAGGATTTTCTTGAAAACATATAACTATTAGCAGAAATACTATCAATGCCATAGACTCATTATTAGCTGAAGACAGCTTAGTCATTAATAACAATGAAGAAAACCCCCAAACTGTTCAACAATTATTTCTGCTCTCTATTTGGAATAATGCATTTTCTGACACATTACTAATTAAGAAAGATATTGAACAATTTTCGCTAGGGTTAACCCATTTTTTAAGTTGGAAGGTCCACAAAAATGGCCAACAAGAGTCAATGCAGGATATTTTTAGCTTGTGTATGTAAATTCTTAATATTAATATTAATATTTTAATAATAGGGACATTCTCATAGTTCAATGTCAGTACTGTGTAAAAATTCAAAGATAAATAAAACCATGCAGGTAAATATAGTCCAGTTTACTTGATATCAATATCAGGCAGAGTATTGGAGAAATTAATGGAAAATTTAATTAGTAAGGAGTGAGAAGAGAGGCATATAATTAACATGGCCATACTGAGAAGGAGTTTGTGATTTCAGCCTGACCACCTGAGGTGGGAAGCGTGGTTACTAGAGGGTAACCAGGCAGGACCAATCTGTTCAGTGCACAAGGCTCGAGCGTGCAGGAGACCCAGGACCAGCACAACAAAAACCGATGCACTGCTTCCCTTCATCCAAGACAGATTCTATGATTCCCCTCTCCAGCTGTCCCCTAACCCTGCAAGGGGTGAGTAACCCCCACAGCCGAGGTCACACAGTGATAGGTGGCACTAAGGAAAAGCCACAGAAGCCAGGGACAGAGTCTGAAATGACTTCCAGAGTGGAAGGTGGAGGAGCCTGGTGGCTCCTGGTGGCAGGGGTAGGCTCCTGGTGCCCAGATGGCCAGGGCAGTGAATGCAAGAGGGCTGGGTCTGTAACAAAATGCAGGACACTGAGATAGGGTGAGGGGGTCAGTGAGGCAGGAGTAAAGGCGGCAGAAAGGCAGTGGGAGCTGTGGGGAAGAAGGAAGACAGTCTGAACTTGTCAACAACAGAGCATTTTCTGAAAGAGCTGCATCCTAGGCAAGAGATGAGACAGGCTCCTGTGGACAGAACCGTCGGGTCTTGTGCCGTGGTCCACGTCACTGTCACATGTCACATGCATGGTTTTCATATGAAAGAGCAAGCTTTCAACATTGACCAGTGAATCTCAAATGGCTTTTCTATTTTAATTTGTTGTTCTTTAACACAGAAAAGTCATTCAGGTAAATAAATACGGTGTTTTTGCAGAAACCTATGAAGACATAAATGAAATGGGGGCAGGAAGCAGGGCAGCATAGGTGCTTCAGGAAGTGAGGGGAGCGACTGGGCAGTGGGATGTTCAGCTGGGAAAAAAAATTTAAAACGGAAAAGAAGGAAAGGGGCATGTGATATAGACTTTAGAGGCTTCATCAAATGCCCTTAACCAGCCTTCATGAAATGATGAGTGTATGGCTGAACTACCCTTTCAAAGGAGTGCTCCAGCAGATTGGCAGGGAATACAATGAAGGGTCATTTTTCTCTTGGAGCTCTTTAATTTCTTTCTTTTATTGAATCAGTGAATTACAGATTTCGCTTATCAAAGGTCCAGGTTCCTTTGGAGCTGTTTGATGGTGAGCCATATTCTGCCTTGACTTCCATCCCAGGCAACCCACCAAGTTCAATGGCATCTTGTGGAGAGTAAAGCATAACAGACTTCAGCTTGATGTTCTTAGCAGTGCTGTGGCTGCTAATGAAGCATGACCTGATCTGGTACATGTTCAGACACTGCTGCCAGAGTCTACAGTGGAATAGACTGTCTTTAATGTGAAGATGCAAGTGATTCGTCAGTACATCATGTATACAGGAAAGTAGAACAAGTTTTCTCTTTTGTTTGGTTTTGTTCCCATTGAGGAGTCACTCGGACAAAACATGCAACAAATAATTTGGGCATTTTAGGCAGTGAAAAGGTTTCTTTTCCCCCTGCTCCTTCCCCACCCAAAAGTAAAGGAGCTGATTATCTTGTTAGATAACAGTGGCAAGTTTTAAGACTCCTGTAAAATAAAGGATAGGAATGTTGCTTTTATAAGGAAGAATTGCAGAACTGGAAATGATCCATATTTGGGACATGAATGCAAGCTGTTATGCAGATCAAAGTATCTATTTGAAGCTGAATTACTCAACAGCATCTATCTATGCCTCTTCAACACCTGCAGATTAGCAATGTAATCATGTGGAAGTTGCTATAGCTACATCTCTGGAGCAGGTGGGGTTCTTCATCTCTTTGGAGCATTATGTTCGTTCTTTGCAAATAAACCGTGTAAGAGTATATTTAAAATGCCACCCCAGTGTTATCAGCTCCTGTCTCTTTCTGACAGCGTCATGTCTGATCTGTCCTTACCTTATTTGTCCCAATTGTTTTCTCTAGAAACAATGCCACTTCCATCTCAGCATCAAGCCTGCAAGTGAACAAGCACCAGGGCCTTGCCAACCCAGACCTAGTAAGGTCATAAAGCAAGTGCTTGAGTTCAAGCTGAGGAGGGCTGCTCAAGCACAGCTAGCAAATATGTACTCTTGCCTTGAGGCTGATGGCGTGTAAGACTGTAAGCTGGAGCTAAATACAGCACGTAGCAAAACTACCAGCCTTCAGCAACAACAATTTCCAGGGCCTGACAAATGCTCAAACAGCAGGAGTGCTGGTTGTGATGGTTTTCAGCTGGTTGTTTGCCTAAGTTTTTTTCAGAAGAAGGGCTCTGATTACTCTGTTTTGGTTTTTTTTGGGTTGTTCTCTTTTTTTGCATGGAATACTTCAACCTTCTTATTTGGGTTCCTCTAGTGTTTGCTATAGCAAAGGGCTGCCCAGATGACCTTTCCTTCTAGCTGTCTGTCTGCAGTGACTGACATATGATGTAACCCTTAACCCTCTGCCAGTCAAGACCACAACATGCTAACCTGCGTGAAAACTCAATAGCAATCCCTGTGCTAAAAGCTGGTAGATTCAAAGAAGAGCCCTGAAAGTAGGAAAAAAAGTGACAAGAAGCTAAGAAGAGAACGTACCAAAGAGTAGATTAAAAAAAAAACATCATGGTGCTTTGACTTGTCTAATTTTGTCATTCTCCTTGTTTGTCTTTTGCTCTAGCTCTGCATCAAGTGGAAGCTTTTCATTCCCCAGTGAAGGTAGGGAAGGAGAGATTTCTTACTAAAAATTGACAACAGCAACAACAACAGAGCATGTTCTCCCTCCTTGGCAAATTTTAATTACTAGACTAGAAAGCTGAATATCAGAAAATGCTCCAAACATAACATTACTTCAATAGCTTTTCAATAGAAACCTCCGGTTTTCCCCAGAAAGCCAATTCTGTTGAAAGGGTATTTAGCAAAATAGTAGAAATTTTTGCCAATGCACAACGTAATTCTCAGCACTGGTCTGTTTCCACTTACTCCTTATCCCTCCAGTTGTCCCTTAAGTCATGTCTTTGATACACTGACTTTTTAAATTTTTACAAATTACTGAAATATGGATGCTCCTCAGAGCCTGCTAACTTTTGTCTGCCCGAAAAGCAGTGCTGCAAAATTTATTTCTATAAATGCAGGCAGATAAAAATATGTCATGTTGCTTTGAGAGAAATCCATCTTCAGGTCAATTGATGCATTACATGTTGTAGAATCATAGAATTGTAGAATCATAGAATCGTTTAGGTCGGAAAAGACCTTTATTTCTCTCTCTATCTTCAGGTTGCTTCTTTTCAGGCAGTTTCTTCTAAATGTTCTCCAGACTGCAGGTACTGATGACAATAACGAAGAGGGCACTCATTAGGAGAGAGGATGTTTAGTGACAGCCTTTCCATTTATTTCAGGAATGGCTGTTGAAAATGGTGAGCCAGACGACGGCAGCACAGAGAAAATCACATCAGCCTTGCCTTCCTTTTCTTCTGATGCTGTCATGGTCATAACCAGCAATCAAAATGTTGCCAAACACGGCAGCGTGCATTCTGGCTTTGAAAAGGACATGGCTTTAAAATGTAGAAGTGAAGCCAGTGACAGCACCTGTGCTGTGAGAAATGGTTCCTCCTATCTAGGTGCAGATTCCTGTCAGGATTGAGCCATTAAAGAGCAGGAATTAACTGTTGGTAAATGTAAGACTTGGGAGAGGTGTGCCCAATGGACGACTATGAAAATGGATTAATTTGTTTTTTAAAGCTCTGAGTCCAGGATTAGGGTTATTGTTTTCTTCTCTTTGAGCTGTTTTTTCTCTAAGGTCTATTAAAATTTGTAAACTGTTAATTTTGTACTACACCAAATTAAGAGTAACATTTGTTCATGATTTAGCTGCCAGAAACTTGATTTTGCTTTTTGTGGCCTGCCTGACAAACAAAAGGCACACACAAACTTGCATGACCAAGGTTTTCAAAAGCAGCTGGCAATGTGGGCGACTGTGTTTCCTCACCCTGAGACTCCTGCAGTGAACTTCCTTCCCTGAAATCGGGTCTTCCTTAAGATATCTCCAATCAAGCAAATAAAAGACATCCCCCATATCATTGGTCAATTTTAATGCAAGCCACCTTAACCATTAAAAATTAAGAACATGGTCCCAATAATTGCCACTGTGCCCCAGTTGCCATGGGCACCTGCAGAACTTTTCTGAAGGGGAAAAACTCCTGCTGGGAAGTCTCCTGGATGACTTTGTTACAGAGAAAATAAAAGAAAGTCAGTCTGTTTGAAGTGGTGGCAATCAGCACTTGAGCTGAGGCAGAAGCTTTTTTCTTTTTCCTGAAAGAAATGCAAAGGGAAGAGAAAAGCCCACAAAACATGGCATCTGTTTCTTTTGAGGGTGAGCAGAGTGGGAGGAGGAAGCTAAACTCTATCCCTCAGTACAGCGCTGAGCTCAAAGCCTGTGCTGTGCCGTGCCCTGCCCTGCCCTGGGGGTCCATCAGTGGCAGCGCGGTCCCCTGCTAGCCTGGTGCATCCACACTGGCTGCAGGTGGGAGCCCCAGGCGCACCGGCTGGCACCTTGCTGCCGATGCAATCAGAGGCCAAAGAGCTGCAGTGGGCCGCCCACAATCTGCAGCACAGCTTCCTTTCTATTCCCATTGCTATGGAAATTGTTTCTGGAGGCAACTCTAATTCCCTTTTCATCAATCAATTAGGGGCAGGCTTTGAACTGGACTGTTTGTTTCCCCAGCACTGCTCCATTTGATATTATTTTCTTCATGACAAATTAACCACAGCTGGACCTGTCTGAAATTGCTAAGAATTCTCTTGTATAAAGTGAAGGAAAAAAAGGAGGAAAAGACAGAATAAGCATGAGAAGCAGGAATAAATTAGTATTTCATAGGGGAAGGAGTGGGAATAACAGGGACCTGACAGCTGCCGAGGGAAGAGGATGTCCTCTGATTGCCTGTCTGGTCAGGTCCCACCATCTCCCAGGGTCAGGGAGGCTAACAGTATGGTGCAAAATCCATAGCTCCTGGGTGAATTAGTGGTGACACTTCTTGTTATGCTGAGCTATGTAACCAGCCAGGAGCTTTCTGGAAAAGTCCAGTTGTGAGGTGGTCCCTTATCCCTTTACCACAGACTCAGTCAAGCCAAGACTCCCATGTTCTACACAGGGACATGTCCTCTCAGGGAATAACAAAAGGGTGGGGGGAAGTTCTTTTTTTGCTTCTGTAAAAGTCTGATACAAGGAGCTTTGAAATTCTCACATCATGTGTTCCCTTAGCTCAAACAAACTTATTTCACATTTTCCCTCTGCTTCCCCCATCTTCTACGCTTCCTTGCCACAACAGTCTCCCATAACACATTAACAGATTAAAAATAACCTTCTGCCACCCTTCATCTACTCTGGCCAATTTAAAACTAGACAAACTACCCCAGGCACTGTGGAGTAGAGGAAGCAGTGTGTGCACATGTACGTGCATATGGGCTCTGACCTAAAGGGAAAATCTTTAATAGCAAGAGGCAAGAGGTTATTTTTATTTCCGAGATGTCTGATTTTGCACCCTCCCTTTTCTGCTGGTTCTTTTTTTTTCTTCTGCTAAGACAATCAGCCAAAGGTCTAGAAAAGCAGTAATTATAGTTATTATGTGACAGGAACAATGATTCATGAACAACCGGATGCAAAAAGACCCCGTCAATGCATTCATCTTTGCTGAAGTGATCGGGTCCTAATGATTACAGCTGAGTGAGCAGCAGAGAGAGAGAGACACATTGAAAGGCAGAGCTGTGTTTTGAGTTGGCCCTGGGTGCAGATATTTCTCAAAGAGTTGTGTGGAAATGGCTATTAGCTGCCATCCTGCACACCCCACCTCCGTATGAAGTATTTTGAGGGGACCTTTGGTTCAGAAGTGTCAGCAGGGGAGTAAGCACAGCACCATGCACAGAAGCAGTCACAGTCCTAAAGCAAGTGCAACCTGTGCACTGCCTGCATGTGCTTGCAAGGAAAGGTGTACGGAATCCAAGGAATACAGGGATTTGGAGCTACATCTTAATATCATGGGTGTTCTTGCAAAATTATAGTAACTGCAATGCCTTTATGAGCAGGATGAGGTTGGACCAGAGCAAAACACCTGTTGGGTACGGGGGAAGGAGATGCTGTGATCTGTGTCCTCTGTCCCCCCAGCAGCTGAATGGCTCAGGATACCTGATGTCCTGCTGTGCAGAGGGCAGAGTGGGAAACTGGACAAGAACAAGCCCAGCACCCTGTTGATACACAACACCCACCTGCAGAAAGGGATAGCTGGGCCATGTGGATGGGCAATTGCCATCCCAGCCGATGGTCACCACTGGTTTTCTCCTGTGACAGAGCTCAGTATTCTCTTCCACATATTTTCTCTTCAACATCTCCATAAACTTGGGCAGGGGCTTGGAGGCATACCAAGTATGTTTGCTGATGAAAGTAAATTGGGAGAAGCTGTCTCAGAGGCGGAGAGGCCCTGCAAAGAGACCTCCACATATTAGAAGACTGGGCAATCACCAACGGTACGAAGTTCAACAAAGGCAAGGGCTGGATTCTGCACCTCGGATGAAGCAATGTACAAACAAACTGGGGATGAGAGGCTGGGAAGCAGTGCCACAGAAAGGGACCTGGGGATCCTGGTCTACGGCGACTTGACCATGAGTCAGCAGTGCCCTGGCAGCCAGGAGGGCCAACCATGGCGTGGGGGGCATCAGGCACAGCATCACCAGCCGGGCAAGGGAGGGGATTGTCCTGCTCTGCTCTGCGCTGGGGCAGCCTCACCTCTAGTGCTGGGGGCAGTTTTGGGTGCCATAATGTGAGAAAGACATTAAACTATTAGAGCACATCCAAAGGAGGGCCACAAGGATGGTGAAGGGCCTTGAGGGGAAGCTGAATGAGGAGCAGTTAAGGTCTCTTGGTCTGTTCAGCCTGGAGAAGAGGAGACTGAGGGGAGACCTCATTGCAGCTACAACTTCCTCGTGAGGGGAAGAGGAGGGGCAGGCGTTGATCTCTTCTCTGTGGTGACCAGTGACTGGACCTGATAGAATGGCCTGAAGTTGTGTCAGGGGAGGTTCAGGTTGAATATTAGAAAATGGGATTTTCTCTCAGGGGGTGATTGGGCACCGGAATGGGCTCCCCAGGGAAGTGGTCACAGCACCAGCCTGACAGAGTTCAAGAAGTATTTGGACAGTGCTCTCAGGTGCATGGTGTGACTCTCGGGGTGTCCTGCACAGGGCCAGGAGTTGGACTTCGATGATCCTTGTGGGTCCTTTCCAATTAAGGGCATTCTACGACTCACACAAAATGTTTTGTGTAGCAACTTAAGATACACAAATCCTTTAGCACGGATTTGGAACAGATTTTTCTAAAACATTTAATAATTTGCTTCAAAGATCATTTGTGATGGTTATTAACCAGTGTTAACCAGGTTCAAGCAATCTATAAATTGGGCTGGATGGCAAAATATGGAAATTTCTGGGCAACCAGAGCTGACACAAAATCTGTTTCCCCATTGTGCTCCCTTGAGAACATGCAAAAATCAATAGCACAGAAAGCCCTTCAATGCCTCTGTCCCCACGTGAACTCTATTTTTTTCCCAGCTGCTACTCATTTACCTACCAAGGCAAACAGATGCTTCCTGAGGTTTGCTGCCAATATTGTGTCATCAAAGGTGAACTGGTGTCAAGACACAGCAGAGTGTGTGCTGAGAGACTGAGCTTGTTCAGAAGCCACGGTTTGCTTCCCTCGATCTTCACGCACATCTGTACTTATTCACGCATGCGCACATAGCTAAAAGAGCACCTGTTATCAGGAGAGCCACCTCTGCAAGCTGGTGTATCCTTGTCTGCTTCCCTAAGTCCACAACTTCAGCCTCCCTCCCTCTGTGAGGTGCATCAAATTTCAGGGTAGACCAAAAAGTGCTGTTAATTTGGACCTATCCAAGAGCTGAACTTCATCACAAAAGCATCTCTGCCCAGCCTGTAAAGTGAGGAGGCTTTGGAGGATTGCTTTCTCCTCTGATTTTGTATAGAGCTGTTCATTGGATGTGCAAAAATACAATATCTTGTTACACAAGTCCTGGGGCACTCATCTCTCTTGTACTGCTGCTTGGCTGCATCTCTGGCATAAATCAAGGAGTCTAAGTTTCCGGTGACCTAATGTCTGTCTTGTTTGCTACATAAAGCTTTTAATGATATATTTAGGATTGTTATTATTTTTGTTCCCTTCATCTGATTTTGAAAACATTTCCTGGCAATGGAGTATTGAATAAAAACTTTGAGACTGATGGACTTGGTTGCTTTTGTAGGGGAAAGTAAGGAGGTTTCAGCTCTGATAATTGTTCTTCAGATTCCCTAGTTAGCTGGTAATTTTCTTTCAGATTTAAATACTCTTCAGGATAGAATTAAAATCGTACTTTTCAAATTTAGTGCACATTAGGACTTGTAAATTCTCCACTGGTACACTAGCTGGGGGAAGATGCTCATTAATATCTGTTATTTTCTTACTAACAATAATTCTTAGGGTCTGTTCCACAAATACTTTGTGCAAAATGCTTAGTGGTAATTTTCTCAGAGCACTAACAATTACTAGGGTGATGAGAGAAAACAGTTATAGCCTTGGCTTTGTTTAGTTTGCTCTGCCAAATCACTCAGCAAAAAAAACCAGCATCAAAACAGCAGCAGTGATCTCCCATTCCTTGGCTCTGCAGCCCTGAACCAATAACTCTCATCGTTCCTATGTGTAGGGACCAATTATTCCATGCCATTATAAATTCTTTCAAAATTAAGCCTTTCCCTTTGTGCATGAAAATTTTGGCATAATATTTCTCAGCTTTCAGCATTACTGAGCAACAGCTGGGGTTCCCAGCAACACTGCTTTGGACTGCCCTGCTTGGGGGGAGAAGGCGGCGGGGAAGGAGCTTCCTACCTGGATACCTTGGACAGGAGGTGACCGCTCTGGGTGGGAGAATGCAGGTGATGTGCCCACCATCCCACAGTTTTCCTTCAGCTTGACTGGAGTCAGAGGAAACCTCGTGTCTGTGCCCACACAGGTCACACCGCAGTCTTGGGGATCCATTCTCCTGGATAAACCGGAGGTTTCCTCCTGGTGGGCACTGTCATGCTCTCTAGCAAGCAGCCTCGATTCAGGAAACTTTTTCCACTGGTTGGATACCAGCTGATTAGTACAGGAGTCCTGGGGTACTGGAGAGTCGGATGATGAAATGCCTAACCCTTAGCTGTTCACAGTCTCCTGCTGCTTCCTCTCTGCCATAATGCTCCCACACTGACATCCATTTACTTATCTAACCACGGGATAACTTTTTGTCTGTTGTTTTCCTAAGCTGTTGTGGGATTTGTTTCCAGTAGGCGTATTACTTGATTAATGATCTTTCTGTTAACACTTGCTCATATTCCATATGGGATCTTGGGTTATCTAAACGCACAAAATACTTAAAACAATTTTTTTTTTCTCAGCTCATCTCTGTTTTTAATAGCACAATTTATTTCTCCCTCCTCCAAAGAAAAAAAGAGCATTTTTTTAGTTTGCTTGAACTCATGTTGAATGTTATTTGTGATTCATGTTATCGCCTTGTGCAATATTCTTTGAAAACAGAGCATGGACAGGCTCTGTCAGGAACGGTTTTGTAATGTGTTTGTCATTTCTTTTCTGTATAGATTAAGGGCTAAATTTTTTGATGGTAGATGCATTTGTAGACCCCATCTCTTTGAAATCCCAGCAGCTGTTCAAAAGAGAGTAGCGGCTTTTCTTTCAACCAATGATAGTAGCACTTTCCTGGATACAAGTCAAAAAATATTTACATCAGTATAAATGAGCAGTGTGTAACTATAAATAAAGAACACAGGTAACAAAGTGTTATCACTGAAGTTGAAATTAAAATTGAATCCTGCCAAAACCTAAACACGTATTGTGACAGAAAAATCCAATACAGTTTGTTTTTTCTTTTTTTTTTTTTTTTTTGGTGATGCTGTAATTACAGACTAGGTAAAGGAAAAACGATTATACAGCAGATATAATTTGTAGTGATTTCAGTAACATTTCTGGTGCAATGCCATGAAAAGAATGACTACCTGTGCGTGGCATCTTTACGTGCATCTACAGCCCGCCTCAGCAAGGTGCCATAGGCAGCACTTGCCTCTTAACCGGAGCAATGTCCCAGGCTGTGTGACCATGGCTGTGTGACCATGGCTGTGTGACCACAGCCAGTATGACCATGCGCCTGTTTCCAAAGGGGATGTGCTGGTGTCCACCGGGTGACTCCTGCTAGGGTTGTCCCTGACCCTGGCTTCTTGCAGCTTGATGCCCCTGCCCAGGGGAGCCCCTGATGTAAGGTAAATTAAGAAACCCTAGGGCAGAGGGATGTGTTCACTGTCCCTAATTCAAAGAGATTCATCTCAAAGTAAGTTACTTTATCGAGAGGACTTGGTCTGAGCACTGTGCCCCCCACTGTCAGAGCAGGAAAAGATTTGCACCCATTGGAAACACTGACCATTGTGGAAAAGTGCAGGTGGGCTCAGAAAGGCCCTCAGAGATGTTCACGCCAAAATGGAAAGCATTCCCTTGTAGTTACCAAGAGTGAAGTCTCTTGTTGCCTTTCTGGAAAGCAAGGCTCCAGGCAACTTCTTGTACTTCAATAGCTGAAAATAAAGCCTTAAAAAAGAACATGTCAGGGAATTAAATGAGAACCACAAATTTAGCAGGGCTAGTGATTGCCCAGGAGAATATTGAGGTGAAATGTATAGAAAAGAAGGTTTTTGAGACAGAGTTAAGTGAATTACTGGTCCCATCCATAACATCTGTTACAGTCTTGGCTGCTGGGTATTTACTTTCGAAGAAATCAGCTTCCACTGCTGTCTGCTGAGGAACCCTAAATCAGGTGTGCAGGCACAATTACTGAAAATGAATCTGTCAGAGCAAATCTCAGGTAATCAAGGAATCCTGATTGGGCTCCCCTCCTGTACCCTTCTTTGCTTTAGGGATAACCTAAACCAATGTTCCTCAGACCTGATGGCAATAAGCAACACAGGTACAAGGAAGACTTACTAAGAAGATTGAAACTTTAAAACATTGGCCACGAGCTGGTAATGGCATCTGGGAGTCAGCCATTCACAGGGCGTGTCAAATGGTGCTGTCTTTGTTTCGCCATCAAAAGAATCAGGGTTATTTTAGTGCCAAACAGCAGACATAACCTGATGCTATTTTCAGAAGCACCAGCAGCCCGTCATGGACAACACATGCCCAGAACTTCTTACACCTTCATGCAATAGCAGGTACTTTTTCTGACAGGGCTTCAGTGCACAGTGTGTGAGAGCTGTTTTGTAAAGCATGTATTCCTGAGGAATGTACATGAGACTTTCATTTCCTCCTCTGAGCTCAGTCCATTGACTTGAATCTCTGAGAAAAAATGTCTTTTTTCATTAACTAGACCTCTGTTTAGCTGTGCCTTTCTTATTATAGATGGGATTCCCTCCAACTTGTCCTTTCTCCTTGATCTATACGAGTTTCTGTAGGAAATTGCTCATGAATATATAAAAGGCTATGGACAATGCCAAGAAATGAGTATGTAAACATTTCTGGTTTTCAGACATATTTTGGGTGGGTTTGAATTTTTGTTATGGTGATCTTGTTTGTTTGTTTGAACAAAATTTTGCTGAAGGGATTGCTATTGACTGAATTGCATCATGTTCTTGTTTCAGTCCCTGCTCTGCACAGCAAAGACACACGGAAGCCCATTGAGCCATGGCTCCTGATTAACTGCAGACAAATATTTCAGAGCTCTCCTGAAAGGAGACAAACTGTTATTCAGAGCAATGATTTCTTTGCTGTCCCTTCTGTGAAACAGGTAGGAAAAAAAAATAGGTGTTGCCTTCTCACAGCATCTGTCAGAATTACACAGAACACCTTTGCTCCTAGTGGATGCATAACTCAGATGAAAATGTTATCATAAAAGTTTAGGTCTGGCAAATATTTCAACATTTTTTTGAAAGAAAATATTAGGGTTTGGTTTGGGTTTTTTTTCCTCATCTTCTATCTTTTTATTCAAGTTTGGGCAAGGGGAAAAAAATTAAAATCCAATGGTTATATTTCATGAGAAAAGAGGGTATTTTTCTTGTTTTTTTAAAAAAAATCCTATTTCAGCTTCCAATTATTTGTCCAAATATTTGTATTCCCCTCTGTACTCAGGTCATTTGATTTATATGAGGCAATGCTGTGTTTAACCTTACTAGCACTGAAAGCAACAAAATATGAAATGAATAGGTGAAAAGGGATAGCAAATCCCAATTGCAGAATTACCTGGCATGTTCTGAGTCATGGGAAGATGTTAACGAAATAAAATTTACTTAATACTGATGAATGTGACAGTATTGTACCTGGAGAGAAATAACAATAATCAACACAAATATTTAGGAAACACAAATATAGGAAAGTACCTTGGGGCTACAGTAGGTAATGAAAAGAGTTCCCATTGTGAGGAAAGCAATCACTGTCCCAGCGGGTACAAAGAGAGATCTGCCATGTGACAAAAAGGGGGTGATGGGTGCAGTATTATGCAGTCTGGGTAAGGCTGGAGCTCAGCACGTATTGTTAAGCCTCACTTTCTAGAAAGGACTGTGAAAAGTGACAGAGGACCTGGGGATGGTGAGCAGGAATGGTGAAGGGAACCGCAGGTGGGGGGTGTGGCAGAAAGTGATTCACAGGGCAGTAGGGAGCCCCAGCTAGTGCTGGGATGAGCGCTTGTATTTGTGTGCTGTCAGGATGGACCTTCCCTGCAGCAGAGATGGAGGAAGGGTCTTGAATTAAAAGTGGAACAATCCCATTTAGATACAAGAGAAATGACTTCATAATAAGGGCCATTACACACGCAATAGAATAAGCTGACTGATGAGCAGCTGAACGTGACTCACAGTTGGTAGAAGGTTTCCAAGGCAAGACTGGAAAATGTAGCAGCGGGATTACCGTAGAAGAGGCCTCTCAGCATCATCTGAGCACGGCTGATCTAAAAGCTCCTCTGCTGTCATTTTCATTTGCAGTTCTGGGATGTCATAGGCTGCAAAAATTGACTCCATACACAACAGAAGGGCTTTATTAATTAAATCCATCTGCCGTATGTGATAAGCCTAGACCGTGATTGGGACAAAAGGTCCAGCCCTGCAAGCCTCACCATCGCTGTCCCATCTGCTTTACAAGCATTTGCAAGTGCAGGTCCGGAAGCTGGAGACGCTGCGTTCGGAGTCGTCCACAGAGGTGGCTTTTACCACACGCATTTCCAAAGAAGGCTGGCACAGCTCCTGCCTATTTTAAAATGTTTGCTTCTGGAATTCGCAATGCTTGTACCAGTTAAATACTAAATTATCATAAATGTAATTTACATGTTTCCCAAATAAGGGAATGCAAGTGGAGAAGAGCTTTTCTGAATGTTCATATTTCCAAATTAAAGGAATGTAAATGAGCCTGCTGTTCAATTCAGTGTGTAATGTGTTATTTCACGGTTGTCTCCTTGATATTACAGTCCCCCTTTACATTAGGCAATGTCATATCCCACCCGAATCACCATGAGATAAAGATGTTCCCCTTTAATGTAATAAAGGACAATGACAATATTACAACAGAGAAAATAGCATGCATTCTGATTTGTACAAGCGCACCATCTCCCACTGGAAATACTGCACCTTGTCCCCTCCACCACAATGTGCAGTGTTGTGTAGCACCTTTCAACAAAAAAGCCCTTTGTGGCAAGGCTCCCACTGACTCCTCATCCTTCCCTCAGCACCCCACACCTTTCTGAGGAAGCAGCTGCTCCAGAGCTTCCCAGGGATTGGTTCTGACAGCACAGGTGTGATGTGGTGCTCAGGAGCTCAGGCTGCTCCTTGTCAGAGGATTTCTGCTCTGCTTGTTTTCCTCCTGCTCTTATAGCCAAGCAGAGAGAAATTATAGGATGGCTCAAAATTCATTCATTCATTAGATGCTGGTGACAGCTGTTCCCTCCCTCCCCCGTTATCTTTAAAGGAAAAGCTGGCTCTCTGTGTAGCATGGTTAAAGGGACTGTGGGAGGAGATTGATTTGTTAGACTTTAAAGGAATGATTTGTTAGACTTTAAGTCAATCATAGCTTAGTCTGGACAACCATAAAACATCTTTACCTCTACCAATAGGTGAAATTTATAGTGCTGCGTGCTGGAAAGTGAAATGCTCCTACAGTGTGAGGGGAAATCCTGAGAGTTTCTTGTTCAAGTGGGAATACGGTGCTCCTTGCTCTTCTCTCCCCAGATTTACTTGCAGCAGCCAGCTATGTGCATCTGTTTTGGTGACAGCCTTTGGTGGTGTAGGGAAGCAGAGAGCACATTCCCAAGTCACAGTGATTTACGGATAGGCAGATCTTACCCCTTGCTGTTCAGGGGGTAATGTTTCTGTCCCTGCCATAGCCTCAAGGTTTTCCTGGGTAGCTGAGCACAGCCCAGGCAGCTGCTCTGGCCAATTCCTCAGCTCTCTGAGCTGCTGGATCTCTTGGGGTGCACACAGCACCAGGGCATTGAAGCTGCCCCCTGCCTGCCACCACTATGCCACTATCACCTCTCTGCCTGGGCCTGAGTAAAAGTGGGAGAGGAGCTTCAGGTGCCCTTTGTGTTACAGCCACCGACTTCCTCCTGCTGTTCGCACTGTGCCTCAGGCAGAGCCTTCTCCCTCTGGATCCACCATCCTCCTCTCTCAGCTGGGCAAGGATGCACATGTCCTTCTGAAAGGGCGACCCAGAGCACTGGCTCCTTGTGCCCTCTGGAGTGCTGCCAGATGCCATGTTTTGGGAAGAAGGGTGACTTCCTTACCAAGGAGTACAAACAGCATCCAAGGCATGAAAGCTTAGGGAAATCCTACATTATTTCCTTCAGCTCCTGACACCATAGGTAATCTGTAAAAGCCATTTTCTTGGAAGAAGATAGGTGGCTTACTAGAGTCTTCCAGCTGGACAATAGCCTCTTCCTGTCCCCAGGAGCTTTTAAACTGAGCTGGTGTAGGAGTGGCTTGGTGTGGGGGAGATGACCCTCTCCTAGGTCTCAGTAGGAGCAGGCTCAGGACAAAATGATCCCATTACACTGGATCCCTTTCACTTTCTGGTATTTGCTTTGCCTATACAAGTAGTACTTTATCTAAATGCAACTCTTGCATGTGATTTGGCCACAGCCTACAGAGACACAAAATTGCTCCACATGATGCTAACCAAATTCTGACTGGGTTACCCTGATCTAATTGCAGCCCCCTGACACTTCAATTCATGAAGTCATCCAGATTCACAAACATTCACTGCTGTTAATACTGCAATTGTTCTCCACAGCCAAGTCTAAAGCAATGTGCTGAATGTGCAAAACACTGGAAGCTTATGTCTTACACCCAGCTCTGCCACAGGTTTCATGCTTATGATGTCTTTCTCTCTGAGAAGATGATGCTACGATGCTAACTTGGGGGTAAAATAATTTTTTCTGGCTGTAAAATTGTGATATGACAAAACAAGTCTTTCCCAGGAATATATCTGTCATAACAATTTCTGTGGATCAGGCAAGTTTCTCTGGTCCAGGGGGAGATGTCCCATTTCATCAGAGAGAGTGCTCTACCTCAACTGTGGAGAAGTAAATGGAAAACAACATCTCAGTGCTCCATGTAAGGCAACAGGGATCTGGTACAAGATGTAATTCACAAAGGAGAAATATGTGAAAATCCTCTGCCCTCCCCCATGTCACTGGAACTGATGAAGAGGCAGCATATCCTCTTGCAGAAGATGGCAGACCCAAACCAAACCTGCATGAACCACGAGGGGGATTCGAACTGCTGGTTCTGTCTTCCAGCCAACTTCTCAGTCACAAACCCGTGGAGCCTGGCTCGTCCCTGTCAGTGTGAACATCTCCCTCCACAGGAGCAAAATGACTGCAAGCAATGCAGTAGTTAGGGCACATTTAAATGCAAGGCCTACTCTGGGCTTGAAGGCAAATCCCCCTCTGCTTGGATGTGCTTAACATATGGTGTGCTAACAGTCTCCTGGTTCTTATTACCATTTCTGAAAGGCTGGATTTGCTTCTACTTCAGAACAGAAAAACCCTAGATTTTTTTTAATGAACCCATATTTCGTTAGCCCTTATTCTGATCAGCATGAAATGCCTTGAGAGTTATTGATTAAGAGCACTATATAAGAGGTATTATTTCTCAAGTGTCCTGGAAGATTTAAGATTTACTCCATGTGCTCTAAAATTGTCATTAGTTTGCAAATTCAAAACACCAAATATTTCAGACAGAACAAAGGCATTGCTTTCCAGCAAGTACTAATTTCACAGGAAGTTTTAACTTCCAAGATTTATCCATATTTTAGCATAAGTCTCATTTGCAGTTATTTCATGCAGTTTTCTGCTTGAAAAAACAGTCTTAGCTTTAGGAGATAGTATATCTTCTCAGCCTTCATAATGCAAAAACTGTTAAAGCTATTACTTGGCTTAAATGCCTTTGAAGAGAATTTCTCCCCAAAGAAGTTTTGCAAAAACTTAAAAGAAAAATGGGAACTGAAGTTCAGAATGGAAATAATTTTGCAGCCTGAACTGCAGTGGAGGTGAACGGTATGGGCTAGAACATAAAATCCTTATTTCTGCTATTGCAGTGCTGGAAGGCAGACGTTATTCACCAGAAAAGACGAAGATCATAAGCTCCAGTCAGTCAAAAAATAAAAAGACTGGTTTCTAAAGGTGGTTTTCTTTCATAAACCGCACTGTAATGGCCAAGTTATTCCGTACTGCTGACTGACTGAGGCACTCAATTGTTGCATTCCCTATGGCAGCACGAGTACCACCAGACAATCAGGTTAAAGTGAGGAATTTTAAGTCTAACCCATGAGCCACCATTAGCAGCAGCACGTCCCATCTGCAGCAGAGCCACCTTGAAAGTTGTCCTCCTACTCCTGTGAAGTGGCTGCAGGCCAAAAGGGATTAAATCTGCTGCCCCTCATTTTTCTAACAAAATCGAAATAAAGGTATCAAAACAGAAGAATATCCCAGGATCAATGCCTCCTGCTTTGAAAATAAACATCCCGTCTTCCCTTCTGTATTTACTGCATTTGCCATTTATGCAGCAGCGGGAGACCATTATTGTGTGACAGTGTTCTGCTCTACTGACATTACCTCTTAATTATATCTTCATTAAAACCAAATTAGAAAGCGGTCAGGAAAGTTAAGCCAACTGAATTGCTCATTTGGCTGAACACCCCAACACTTTTTTTTAGAAAAGTGATGTTGGCTCATGCAATAAAATGTTTAATGATCTGCCTCACTGCTGGGAAGTGTTGATTTTCACTTTAAATGGTGAACTTGCTGCTCAGTCACACTGCATTCATTCTGGATGGACTTGCTTAGTTAAATACTAGCATGGCAGCACAGCTGGTTTAGCCCTTACCTGCAAGGTGATGAGGCTAGATTGGGTTTGCTACTGCTGTCTCTTGACATCGTTTCTTCATTAAAGCTGCAGGCAGAAATAATCTGTGCCCTGATGAGTACAGAAAGAACCAGGGAACTGCATTCCCCAATAGCAGAGTTGGTACTTCCCCTCCACTCGTCCCTCGCCTGCACTATGATGAGGACAGTGACGGAGGAATGCTGGCACAGACATCGGCTCAGCCAGGCCGCTGTTGGAAACCTGTCCTGCTCCTGCAGGGCAGGGCGAGGGCTGCCTGCCAGGCCAGCTGCAGCGCTGCTGCCTGCAGCACACCCGCAGGAGAAGGTGCCACACGCTGCCAGGACCGGGCAGGGACCTTTGACACGGGCACAGCTGCGCTGCCTGCACACACCTTGCCTGCATGCTGCAGCAGACCAAGGACAGCACGGCTCCTGTGGCAGGCTCTCGGCCAGCCCTCTGTCCTCCCTCCGTGCAGACAGCCTCTCTGTGCGTCATGTCCTGTGGGAGTCGAGTGAGAGAGACCCGCGCTTCGTGTCCTTGTCTGGTCAGATTTGTGCCACAAACACCAGAGCAGAGCTCAGACGTCCAATCCTTCAGTTTTACAGTTCCCAAGTCTTTCTCCTATCCCCAGGCTGCAGTACCTCCTAACAAAAGTTTCTCTGGAGCCTACAGCATTCAGGTTCTTTGGGAATGAGTTGTAGCATCCAGACCTACGAGCTCAGGCTTTAACTGTCAGGGATATCCACAAGCCATCTGACAAATATCATCAGCCAGATGAACCGGAGAGACAGAGACAACCTCCTTGAACCTAAAGACACAGAAAAGGTGCCACAATTGCCAGTGCTCAGCAGCACACAGACACACTTCCTATTACCCAGTGTTCTTGTCGTCACATTTAGCTGATTTCTAGGGAACAATCAATTAGTAGCTAGGTATAATACAGGGAAAAATACTTAGAGGGGAATGTGATTTTTGAGGAACTCTTCTACACAAAGCTATGTAGGAAAGAAGAGAAAAGTATTTCATTTTGAGCAGATAATAGAAATCAGACTCCTTATAGCACAGGTCTTCAAGCAGAGAGGGTTTGCAGAGTCTCAAGTGAAGAAAGCCAGAGGCGAGGTTTATCTGCAAACCTGGACAGCTCAGTATCATTCATGCTTAGTATCTTTGACAGCCAGAAGCACATGGGAACATGGGAATACTGGAATCATGGATCCCTTGGTTCCAGTGATCTGATATGCACTTGCAGCTGCAGTTTAAATAAGGGAAAAGATATATTTTTGTTCTGAAAATTGAGAGCCAAAGAAGGAAGGATGTGTTAAACACGTCTGGCTTCTTCTTGTTCAGAGTTTAGAGGAAGGGAATTTGTAGTGGTATTACATGGATGCTACAGGGCAGAGCAGGCAGAAAAAAGCAACCCTGCCCTTTCAGAAACAAGGTACCAACTCTCCATTATGCCTTCGAAAAGCAACTTAATATGAAATTTCCAAAGAGAATCAATGCTGGCACTAATGTTGGGAGTCAGTGAGTGTGCCACATATTTACAATGTCTGACATAAAAGAGAAACTCCTGCAGTTTGGAGCCCTCAGTCCAATCTCTCTTATTCCTTCACCTCTCAGACGTATAGATGTGAGGAAATTACTCCAGCTGTCACTATGTATAGTAGGGAAGTCATCCTTAAAAATTATGATCTGCCCAGGATGCAATGGATGGATTGTGTTGCATCTGGGGTGGGGAAAATAATCAGAAGAAAAATTACCACAAGGAGGGGGATACAAACCCTTTAATCAAGGAATTATAATGAATCTCTTTGGTTTGGGTACTCTAACACGGAGGAGAAACAGTCTGTGTTCAGCCAGGCTGTTGTTTCTCTAAGGGCTATACCTTATATTTACTAACTGTATTTTATAGATAATCTGTTATGCTTCATTTTCAGTTCAAAACAAATGTGGATTAGAACGAAAAAAGGCAGAGAGGCAGAAAGTGAGAACATGTGTCAGAAATGAAGTTGATTCAACCATTTCCAGTCCTAAAACAGAGCAAGTAAGATGAGGATGCGGCTGGTTTAGTGATCGTTGTAATCAGCACGATTGACTGCTTACAGATGACTAATTTTCAGTTCTAGGGAGGTAAATTGAGGCTTACATAGTTCAGCTTTGTGCTAGCACTACAGGTAATGTAAGACAAATGGTCTGTGAATTCCTAATACCAAAGAAATTGTGTATTGTAAGACAGCACAGAATGTAGACTTGGGGTGAAGTTACAGAAATATAGATTTGGAATCAGATGAAGTTTTAAAAAAGCCTTGAGGTGAGTTTCTTTCATTTTAGTTATTCCTCAGATCCATTCAGGCCCATCTGTATTTTAATCAAAAGTGATCATAACACTTTCATGGATAAATGGAAAATTGATCTTGATAGATGGTCATTATATCTCATTTTGTTAACAGTTGAATAAACAACAAGAAGAATTAACTTAATACAGCAAGAAGTGAAGTTCTGAGAAAGAGGAATGAAGAGCAAAATGAAAGGTTATTAAATTAAATGAACTAAAGCTGTGCAGGACATCCTAATTATAACATAAAGAGGAACAACGAAGCGAGGGACACAAGTATCAACGGATGTAGATAAATAGCACAGAGGAGGAGGAGAGCGTGGGAAGATCTGAAGTTATGGTAGGAGAAGAGAGGTAAGACAGCACACAAAGACAAGGTGCCTGGACAGAATATACTTCTGTTCAAGAAGAATAAGGATGCAGGGAGCAGAAGGACATAGGGCTGGGTACAAACTCCGGGAGTGTGACCCCAGGAGCACTCAGAATGAGGCAGGCTGGAGGTAGGACCATTCAGTGGCAGCAACTTGCAGAGTCCTCTGACTAAAATAAAACATTACTGCTGTTTTGCTCCCATTCCACACTGACATTACAACCCCCTGACTAGGAGGGGTTACCAGGTATGTCCTAATGAAAGGAAAACATTCAGTTCTGTGCCGGGTAGAAGCACTTCACAGGAAAATACACCAATGTATTTTTTACTTTTCCTGAAAAAAAAACCCAACATGAGTGCCAAACACAACTTTGCTAAAACGTAACAGGAGCATATCATAGGGAAACCTGAGCCTCCCTGCTGCTGGGCACTAACAGCCCCAGCAAAGCTGCATCTATACTGGTCTTACAGATGGCCCTTGCACCTGGTTGTATCAGGGAAAATCACCAATGAGTGCTGTTATTTACAGTCCCTGTCTCTCTAGGCAAAGTCTAGTCTTGAACAAAGAGGCTTCTTATCAGAGGTGAGATTACAAGAAAAGGGAACCCCCACTCCAGCCCTTCCCAGGTCCTCTCTGGCACAGCTCCTTGGCAGTGTACTGTTGGCTGGGCTTTGCCACTGGTGAGCTGCAGAGGCACAAAAACCACGGTGCTTCTGACCTCTAAAACTCCCTTCCTAAGAGGGAAGGCGTTGTGTGCTGCAACAACCACAGTGGGAAGGACACGACACTAAGAGCTTCTCAGGAAGCCAAAGGCCGGCTGGGGAGAGGAGGCAGGGATCTGTGCTTCTCGAAAGCGGATGAAGTGCCATGTCCCACAGTCAGAGGAAGATGTGTCACTGGGTGTTAGATCCCCACAAGGTAGCAAGAGGCAGCCTGAAAGGGAGCATTTAAATAGTCAGGGTGGAGCAGGACTGGTGCACAGAGGAGGTCAGGGGTAGGGGACAGGGCTGGGACAGAAGGAAACAGTCTACATGCCTTTGTCATGCAGCTGTTGTCTTTATCACGACATGCTGAGGGGCAATGGGCAAGAAGTTATAGAGGGAAACAAGTTGAATGAGTGACCTGAATGAGTCCATGCTGAACTTCCAGTTTTAGGAGGAGCCCTTCAGGAGTAGAGAAAAAATCTATAGAAGAGAAGGGATGCAGAGAAGTGGAAAAGCAGTAAAAACAACACATAACAGTTACAGATGAGACAAACTGAAACAATGAAGTGAAAAAGAAAAATGGAACAAGGTGATGTTTAATGACTCTACTTTCCAAATTGAAATGGCAATGGAGTCTATATGCAGATGGTAAGAAAAAGTTGAATTTTTAGCACATCTTTATCATGAGATGGCTCAACAAAGTGTGGGGTTTTTTCCTCTACTGTCTTTCTTTAAATCTTAATCATGTTACTAAGTCCTAGCCACCAGGAAAAATAATTAGGTTGCACATGTCTAAATTTTAGCTGTTGTTAGCACTGAAGTTGCTAAAGTCAGAGGAGCTTTTCCTGCAAAACATCCAATTCTTCATGAAGAGCAGCTTCCTTCCTACAGTGGTTCGCTTCTGTTTTCACATGAGGTGTTTGAAATATCACCATTTTAAATCAAAACCATTAGTATGTTAGTACCTTCACAGTGACAAATGTCTACATTACCCCCTTTCCTGAAGAAGGCATTGCAGCCACGAATTTTTCATGTCAAAGCTAATACAGTCACCCATGGATTACATTACACTGCTGACAAAAAAACCCCCCTAGATTAAAGGAAAAGTATTTTTAGTTTTTAAAAAACAAGGTTATCTTGAAAAGCATGGTGAAGCTGAGTGGTGGAGTGATGGGAGACCATCACAAGCAATTCTCCACACAGTGGGTGACTGAGATAACCACAGTTACTATTTATTTTACTTATCTACACTGAGCATTTCACCTTTAAAAACTTCATGTGGAGAGCAGTGCATTCCTCACCCTCGGTGGATGGCACATATCACAGCCACATCAGTGTGCCTGTAGGCTCTCTCCTGCTTTCAAGGCTCTGCAGGGTGGCCTGCAGACTTTGGGCAGCTGAGGGCTGGGGCAGAAAAGGGACTCTCCTTGGTATTGAACCTGTTTCAAGTGTGTGAACGAGCCCAGTTTCACTGGGAATAGAAACCCTGGATTTAGGGCAGGTCCACAAAGAAACTCCGTGTGCCTTGCGCCATATCAGCTTTGTTTAACTGATGATGGGCAAAGTGAAGTCAGCAGCAGAGCAGACCCTGTGGCGACATTATATGTGTAAGGGACAAGCAGTCCTTAGTCCTTGGCTTATGATTGGAAAAGAAACTGAAGAAACAGAATCCCACAGCCTGTCCATGAATGGGAACAGCACAAATTTCTGCTTCTTAGCTATACATTATACATACAAAGACAGCTTACCTAAAATTTTGGTAAGGTTAACACTTTTTGCTCATTATCCAACATAGATCAATTCTCGAGCTACAATAAAAAGATATAATTTGCATATATGTCACTTCTAGGCCTTCTTTCTCCCCTTTCCATGTCATCCTGTATTTCCAAATCACGACTCCTCCTATGACGTTCTCATCCAGCGCTTCCCATTTTTCGAGTCCACTGCACCCTGACCTCATGCTTTAGTCCTTCACCACATCATGAGAATGCAAGTCCTACTGGGTTGCTGTAGGCTCACTGATAAAAGAACCTCTGCATTAGCTGGAGGCAGGACACAAAACCCCAAATAGCAGCTGCCAATTTCCTCCTTTGATGCTGCTTCACAGGGCTTGAAGGAATTCAGCAGAACCTAGGCATTCAGAGATAGGCTGTGTTTTTCCTCTGTGATAGGCAGAGACTTTTGGCTGTTAACAAATATGCTTGAGAATTAATCCAACGCTTTACATTTGAGTAAATATGATGTATTTTTAGCCTTGCTGGAACCTAACATCACTGCTTCCAGACGGAAGGAGCTGTCATATTCCTGCAAGCATTTTTATTCCTACAGAATTAATTACAGCATCAAATCGAATTTGACTCTCCTCTGGCACCTGATTTGCAGCTGTAAGCCAGCAACTAGACACGATAACCCAAGTGAAGGGACAGAAGCCCAAGTACAGCTTGAGCCGATAAACAGAAACCTATGTTTTTGAGACTGTGTATCGCAGGCAGCAGCACTGTGCTCCCTTTGGCAAAGAAAATCATCCTGAGGAAGAATTTATCTAGTGACTGACAGGAAGCAGTGGGCTATGAGCCTAGAAGATAATATTTTGGCTGGCTCATTTCTCCTCCTCAGAAACTCTCTCCTGTAGAGCTCTGCTGCTGCACAGCACTTACCAGGGTAACCGGTAATGAGGCCGCATTTTGATCTTGTTTATACTTTGTAGAGGCTTTCCCTGTATATAAATTTACTTTTATAGACTACAGAAGATGAGTACTCTCTGATCATTCTGCTAAAAAGGGTTTGCTTTTAAAACAGAGTCTTCCTGTGCTGCTTACGCCATATCTGGTCAGGACCCAAATTTTATATCTGGTTGCTTCAGAATATTATTCTTTAAATATCCTCTTACCATTGTGTTTGTTACACTTACAGCATTTTAGGTTCACTCTGAACATAAAGGTGGACATCTTCCCACCTGCTCATTTTGAAATGTTTTTATCAGAGATCAGATGTCATGGCCATGTTTGTGCCATGATGAGCCAGGAGAAAGGAACCAGATATGGAAGTGAACTCAGTCCAGGACACCTGACTCCTGACAGTGCAAAGCATGCACTCTCATTGAGCTGACCTTGCCCTTAATGAGAATCAAGGCTGGGCACTGCTCTACTGATGCAAGGCAGTACTGTCAGAGAGACGTGACCTTCTCTTTGCTGATGAATGGTTGTTGACCAGAAAATAGCAACTCTGCACAAAAAACCCACTTTCTAAATAAAACGAAGAGGTGGAAGTGAGTAGATAGTCCTTGGCTGACCCATTAGCTAGACCTAGGCTGATGAGAAAGCCATTGTCAGCAGAGCCAAACTGAGATCTGGGCATGTGTTTCCACACAAGAGTTACGCACCTGCCCAACCATGGTTTCCTTTCCCTCCTCAAGGTGAGGCCTGAACAGGTTGCTACACTCTGTCCCATGACCAAAGAGGAATTAGGCTGATGGTGCCTGGAGGAATTGTCTCTTTGCTTTCAGTCAAAGCTCTGAATTATTAGTGCTGTGGTAATACAATTCATTAAGGTTATCTGAACACATTTTCATAGATTTCATAAGTCACTTAAGAAATATGTGAACCCGACTGTGCTATTCCCTAGCTAAAACACATAACAGCTGACTGACACGCAGGCAAGTAACACTGCTGGTTAATGTAGGGGCACGTGGGTAAAGAAGTCATCTAAGGACCAGAGTAGTTAAAACAAATTATGCTCATCAGCTGTTGTGAATTTATGAGGGTGTGGGAGTGGATTAAGAAAGGGATTTACCCCCTTCAGAACACCTTCCTTCAGCAGGAAGTAAAGCCCTCTTTGTGAGAGGGCACCACCGCCACCGCAGCATCCAAACTGCCTGATCTGAAAGCACTTCTTCCTGTTATCTGTCACTGTTTCCTCCAGCTTTTCCCAGGCTGCAAGCCAGCAACGAGCACATCCCGACAGCCCCAAGCTCAACTGTGTGTGTGTGTATGGGCATTTATAATGTGTAGTCTTCAATTTGCTCCTACTAAATTGCCATTCTGGGACAAGGAGTAGAAGAGGAGGAACATTTAACAACATTTAGGTTCCCAGTATGTGGGACTACTGTTTTCCCTGCTGGGTCATGGTGTATTGTTGTTTCTTTGTGGTCATTTTGGATGCTTCTCAAGAAGAGCTGTCCCATTGTAAAACAACTTGACCTGTAGGCTGTGGCAGGTAGTTCCTCAGGTTCTGGGTTGGGTTACATGGAACCTCGGCCCACAGGATTCACAACAGGGAAGACCAGAGAGCAGTCAGAATATCTCTGCCTGTCCCTTCACCCCTTTCCTCTGCGCTCCTCCCCAACTGATAGAAAGCTCCACGCTGGTGTGATGGATCACAGAAAATAGAATCATTGGATGGACAGTGCCACGCTGAGACATTTCTCATGCCTGATCCGGTCACCAGCGTCTCCTCACAGGTCAGCATTATTTCAGAGAAGAACTCTGTTGTGGCAGCATGCAAGAGAGAGCTCACTCTGTTCCCCTGATAAAAGGAAAAAAACCCTTCCTTCTAAGTTCTGCCATCCAGAACAATGTCAAGTCAAGGAGAGATGAGATGCCACTGCCTCCATTTATACACAGGAACTGTGGAACAGCACATTCAGTGATTTTCCAAATCTCCCTCCAAGATGCTGTGAATGAGCCAAGGGAGCAGTGCCCAGGTACACAAGCATAACACGGTGTGCCCAGGGCGCAGCCAGACAGCTGATTTCCTGAGGGAGGTCACTAAACTGGCTAGAATGGAGTGACAAGAAGAAAGATATTTTAGCAGCTGGCAGAGGGGGCATAGAAAGGCAGACCACATACAGCAATGCCTCAATGACAAGATGGTTCTTGGCTGGCATCAAAAAGAGCAATATGCTCCAAGACAGGCTCACATCTCTCCTACACCTTTCTACAGCCAAGAAACTGCCTTATAAAATTATTATTGTACACCTGCACAGAAATGATTTGGGATATTATTAAGAGGCTGACTTAATCATCAGGATTTAGGGCATGGCTAGGACCTCTCCAAGGTGATAAGTCAGAGTGTACCAATTAGAAAGAATCAAGTGCAGCACCATCTTGATTTAAAAATCATCCTAAGTGAATCAGAAAGCAGATGTGTCTTTAGCTGATAACAGTGAGGAAATGAAATCTCTAAGATCTCGGTGTCAGAGGCAGGGTGGAGGAGAGATAGATTTAACTAGCAGCATCACCTTGCAGCAAAACTCTAGGGCAAAATCTGTTCTCTCATAAGTACATTCAGTTGCCAGGAATCAAAAGTAAAATCTGGGGCAAGCCCATGTGGGACCTGAGGAGAGGCTGAGAGAGGAGGGACTGTTCAGCTTGGAGAAGAGATGGCCCAGGGAGGTCTTGTCACTGTGTATAAGTACCTCATGGGAGGCAGTAAAGAAGGTGGAGATAGGCTCTTAGTGGTGCCTGGTGATAGTACAAGAAACAATGAGCACTAATTGAAATTTTAAAAAAGCAATTTAAACATAAGAAATAAAAACATTTTTACTGTTAGGCTGGTCAAACAGGTTGCTCAAAGACATTGTGAAGTCTGTGTTCTTGGAGGTATTCAAAATCTGACTGGACACAGTCTTGAGCAGCCTGCTCACAGTCCTGATCCTGAGCAACCTGTCTAGCAGATGGGACACTGAGCAAGGGAAGTTGGGCTAGATGATCTCCAGGGGCTACTTCCAACCTCAGCCATGCTGCTCCTATTTCCTCAGGGCCTTGATAGTGGGAAAGCTGACAGAGCTGCAAAGGAGAGAGGCTTAAGGGTAAAAAAAGATGCTTGTTTGCTACAGCAAACTTCCAAGTGGCACTCCCAGCTGAGTTATTACACTGGTGGCCTAATTAAACCATATCCTTTCCATCTTGGTATTTTTCCTCCATGGTTATCAAAGACAATGTTCTCATTTGAGTAGTACCGTTCTAGTTCTAAATCTGCTCCTACATCCCTTCCAGTGCTGCATACAATATTCCCTGTTGCCAGAGGCAGCTACGTGAAAACAGGACTTTAATTAGCAGAGAACATTTCCTAGTCTCCTCACCTCCCTAGGGCCTGTCCTGCATCTCTAAGGGCATCTGTGTATCCATTATTTACCACCACGAAGGCTCAGGGACCTCTAGCAAAGGTCATGTTTTCAATGAAGCAGGGTGTTCCCAAAACCTTTGATGGTGGATTAAAGGGCTCCAGAGAAAGAATTCCACTTCAGGTGAGAGCTCCAGGGCCTGCCTTTCAAAACAGGGATGCCAACAGTGCAAAAACAAAACGCATGCCTGGAAGAGCCCCATTCCTATGAGTCTGGATCCTCACTCACTGAATGTCTGTGCAACTGCCCTGAAGGCAACAGACCTGTGATGACACACAGGGATGTGCTTGTTTGCCTGTATAATTTATGTTTCATTGTTACTGTATCTGCTTTTACAGATTTCAGTTCTACCAACAAGTAGAAAGATAAGAGGTAGCCCCTCTGTAAAATACAGCTTTGGACTTCACCAACTGCAAAACAAGTAATAGAAAATGCACAATCTAAGCAACAATTTCTCATCTGTGTAAAGGCAGTGACACTGTGTGCCAGATCACAGCCTTGGCCCTGGAGAAGTTATGCTGAACTTCCCTGCAGAGATTCATGGAGGATGTTTTCTATTTTTTCTTGAATTATTCTAGGTAGATGTGACGAGATTTCCTCCTGCACAACATTTCCTCTGAATGCATGTAAGCAGTATCCTCCTCTTCTGCTGAGCAGGGTACTTAAGTAGCATTTGCCAGCCAACGTGAAAACTCCAGGAGCCTTTTGCTTTGCAGGCATTGTTTCTTCAGTTCATTATCTATTTATAGTTCTTGCCTTTGATCGATGTTTGTATTTAACCTTGTATTTCTTAATTTGTAGGTCAGTCTGCATTTACCATGGTTAATTTATTAGGGCAGATTCTTTTTCTCAGTCAGCTTGTTGGGGGAGGAAAGTGTGTTTAGGGGCTGTAAATCATTCCAAACAGATCTCATCTAGTAACCTTAGTAACCGAGTTTTGTACTGGAGCAAGTAATATTTTTATGGTGATATTTTTTCAGTGTGAATAATAGAAAAGTAATGATAAAACAACACATTTGAGGATGAACTTGCCAATAAAAATTGCTATTAAAGCAGCAGCATTGTTTCAGAGCAAAATTATAGCCAATCCCTTCCCAGAACCTCTGTAAATTGTCTCAGAGCAAAGCTTTTCTCCTGTGTACACTATAAGCTAATTCCTCTATTACTGGATCTTGTAATGCAGGCTCTTAGCATATTTTATAGAACCTCAAGTCACAAGCTTCGTTAAACAGTAATGCATGCTGCTTTGATTGAAAGGATCATGTGGACTGTCACTTTCATCAAATATCACTTTCTGTGATTAAAAAAAGGCAAGTGCTTCAAAAGACACCAGAAAGCTTCGTATCAAGGTAATCCTGAAAGTCTGGATAAGCACTAGTTCTCTGCATGGCACTGCATCTAAAAGTGCCATGAAAAATCCTCATCTGGGCAGGGGGCACCCAGACTACAAGGAGTGATTTCTTTCTCACCCAGGTGTCTCAGATGTCTAGAGCTGAGTTTTTGCAAATACTCCTTCCTTGAGCTTAACTCTTGTTCTGTGTCCAACTGTGATCATAGAATCATAGAATGGTTTAGGTTGGAAGGAACCTGAAAGATCATCTAGTTCCAAACCCCTGCCATGGGCAGAGACACCTTCCACTAGACCGGGCTGCTCAAAGCCCCATCCAACCGGGCCGTGAACACTTCCAGGGATGGGGCATCCACAACTTCTCTGGGCAACTTGTTCCAGTGACTCATGACCCTCACAGTAAAGAATTTTTTTCTAATATCGAAACTAAACCAAACCTACTCTCTTTTAGTTTGAGTCCTTCCCCCTTCGTCCTGTCACTAGATGCTCTTACAAATAGTCTCCCTCTTTCTTGGAGGCTCCCTTCAAGTACTGGAAGGCCAGAATTAGGTCACCCTGCAGCCTTCTCTTCTCCTGGCTGAACAATCCCAATTCTCTCAGCCTTTCCTCATAGGAGAGGTGCTCCAGCCCTCTGATAATTTTGGTGGCCTCTCCTGTGGCCACTCCAACAGGTCCATGTCCTTCCTGTGCTGGGGACCCCAGAGCTGGATGCAGCACTGCAGGTGGGGTCTCACCGGAGCAGAGCAGAGGGGCAGAATCCCCTCCCTCCCCCTGCTGCCCACGCTGCTTTGGATGCAGCCCAGGATTCCATTGGCTTTCTAGGCTGTCAGTGCACATTGCTGAGTCATGGAAACTGGACATTTAGCTGTGATCCACAAGATAGCTGATCTGAGAAGTGGTTTCAGAACATGCTTAACTCATGCAACATCCTCAGACATCACTCTCTTTTCAAACCAAGTCACAGTAGGAATACAGGGACTTCTCTTAACAACAGCAGGTAGCCAAAGCCCATCTGCCCCTCAGCACTGCTCTGGGAGGCGGAAGACCTCAGCTGGGAGGGAGGAAGGCCCACAGATACTACATCTCACCTCTAGTCTACACCTCTTAATTAGTGTGGATTTGGTTCTTTCCAGACAAATGAGAGAATGAAATCTTACCTTCTTGCCTCTTGAGGAAACAGCGCTAGCCATTGCCTCCAGGACCTCTGCTCATTGTTTTTTAAGGAAAACACAGAGAAGCAGCTTCTGGCCCAAGAACACTGACATTCCTAAAGGATGAAAGTACCCTCCTACTCCCCGCAAGTGCATCCGTAGGCCAAGTTATTCCTCTGGTTAGCACTGGCCACATGCTCAGCATGCTGGCTCTGAAGCCCCTGTCAGAAGCACGGGATTTCCCAGGCACACAGGTGTCCAGTGCAGGGCTCCAGGTTCTGGATTGCTCATCTCATCATTGTGTGTTGCAGCCTCTGACTTTCAGACGTGCTAGTACCTTCTCAGGTCTAGCCCAATAGAGCTTTTCTCAGCATGTTGTGAGGCTTTGAATACCAACCACAGCCATGGTGGCTCCTCGCAGACACCCGTACTTTGTTAAGTCAGCACTAAAGTTGAGTTTTGTCACAGGACTTGTCGTACCGCTGTGTCTGAGCTGAAACTGTTTGCTATTCAGTACAAGAACTGAACAATTATTTGGGCCAAGAACAGCAAAATGCCATGGAAACTGAAGTGGGACATTACGTGTTCACACAGGGCAAGAGTCCTTTGCTCTCTCTGTGCAAAAAGTGCCATCAGCTCTTGAATAAATACAGGCAGTCAGGACTTCATCTTCTGCTTTATCCAAAAAATAGACCCTCCAGCCATATCAGCCTCCTGGTACCATGCTCATCCAGGAAGGCTGACAGGCCATCAGGACAGCAGGGGGAGAGGTTCTAATCTTTCGATAGCCTCCACGTAGACTTCAGGATTACTCCCTGTGTGAAGACTGAGTCACGTGTGACTCGTGTACCAAGATAATCACCTATGCCTTTTCTGGGACACCTGCTTTTCCTTTTGAGCCCGTTTCTGTGCAACCAACAGCAGCTGACCTGCTTCAGAAAGATGCTCAACCCCACTTACCTTCTCTGAGAGGAGATAACATCTTCTGTGAGTCACAACTACAGCACAAGGTCTTTTCCAGCTGGAGAGGTTCAGTGGCTTGGCTGGAGGATGGAGAAAAGCTGCCTCATACTCCCGTCACTATCTGGTTTGTACATCTGTCATCATCAGCGTGAGAGCATAATAATGCCCCAGGCACCATTTCCAGCAAAGGACATCATCAACCCCTGCCAGGACGTTTTTTTATGCCACTGCAGATTTAGAGAATGGACTTTTAATCATTTTTTATTGCTAATTTCACTTTCTACCACTCTGCTCATCTACTCAGACCATCTTTTTGGCCTTCTCTGGGCGTGAGATGAGCGTCCTATTTGAAACCTGAAGCAGAAGCAGGCTCTGTGTCCTGTCTCTGCAAAGAGCAGGCAAGAATGAGGAAGGCACTTGGCACGAGAGGCAAGGCAAGAAGGAAGCAAGAGGAGTAAGAGTAGCCTTAGAGCTAACACTGCTATTCTAGACGGAATCCTTGGTGGCAGAAATACTCAGAAGCACGTTTACCGTTTCTTAGGTGCTGTGTAATGTCAGACAGAAACAGCAGGAGCTGAGGGCACTGAGCATCCAGAAATATTTGATCTTTTGAGAATCAAAGTCAACTATGTATATACATCTTTCTTTGCACAATCCAAGAACCTTTCTCAGACACCCAAAGGAGAAATGAGGGTGATCAGGGCAAATTTTAAATCTTGGCCATCGGCCTTGAAGCTTTCCTAAGAGATTTTCTTGTTCGGAATACTTTTTTCTTCCTTTAAATATGGAACTGAGTTGTATTTCACCATATAAATGTCAGAAAAGCCTTACATCAGACCACTCGAAGTATAGCTCTCCCCTGATATCAAGATCATGAATTAAAGATCGCTTTTGGCGAGTTCACAGAGAGTCTTGGTCCCTATCTGCTAAATATGTTAGGTTTCCAAATAATTTCACAAGCTGTTCCAGATAATCACACAGTAAGTAGGTGAGGCAAATAGACTTATGACTTCTGTTTTTTTCCCAGCCAAGTTTTTCATCTCAGAAGTTACAGCACAAAATCACTTGGATATTTCTGTTACTGGTGGCTTCTAGACTGTGCTGGCGCAACAACAGGTTACTGAAGAAGGACACGGCAGCACTGATATGACCACAGTGCCGCAGAAGCCAACATAACCTCACACTATATGAGACATGGATTTGTGAGTGGGGCATTGGAAACAGTCGTATTTTTATTGTTGTTTTCAAAGCTCACGAAGTCAGGCTGGAGTAATTGTGGTTGTTGAGTTTCTACCAGTGGGTAGTCAGAGTGGGGGGAGGTGGGAATGAAAGCGAGAGTCCTTTCTGCATTTGAGCTGACCGCAGTTGCTGTTGCTTTTGTTCAGCCTCTGTCAGAGAGTGCTAACAACAGCGAAAGAGGCTGCAGCTTGGAAATTTTAGTTCTTAAATTCATTCACTCATGATCAGCCCTGAGAGCACAGAGGTTACATTTATATTAGTTTAATATTTATGAGCCATGAAACAAGATGTTTCTGGTGAATAAAAGGTGAACTTCTACGTGAGCATGTAAAACTGAACTCTGTTTGGCCTTGATAGCTTGAAGATAAAGTGTTGAACTTGAACCTAGAAGAGGAATTTGTGTAGACCCTCCTGACCAGAAAGGTGACACACACTTGCCCATGTGAATTAAATTGCTGTCTTTAACCTCTCGGTGCTACTACTGACACTGACATCACCAGTTTGCTGCAAACAGTCCATCCCCTTTGTCAAGGAACTCCCGCTCCTGTCGTCAAGGGGTTCATTAGCTTGAAATGAGGAGCTCTGACACAGTTTGGACTTCTTCATAACCCTAACCTCGTTGTTCACTCTGAAGCAATCGCATTGCTTTAAGTGCTCCCCTCTTGTCAAGTTGCCTCCCGCCTTGCACTCCTGTTCCTGTTTTCAAAAGTGTCCTTCGTGTAAGAAGCCAAACAGTTTCTGTTAAATTAAACAGATACTACCATCTCCCCTTTTCTTTCATGTCTCCCAGGAAAATCAAAACCAAAGAACAACAAAACCTGTTCTATCTGGCGCACGGATCAGCACCCTCACTGCACATCGTGCCAACCCCCAGTGAGAGAGACTGTGAATTTTCCTGCTGTTTGCAGGCCGAAGGAGGGGAGCACAGTTCCTCCCACCTAAAATTTCACTGCACTGGTGCAACTGAAGGCTTCAGTCATCTCGTGCAGCCCAGCAGTGTTTCCAGTGTGTCTGCACTGAGTTTGCCTTCCTGAGAGGAACCAGTGACAAAATGTAAAATATACATAAGCCAAATCTTATTAAGAATGGCTTCCTGATTGCTGCCGGGTTCTCCTGGCATCTAATCCTAAAGCTGCCATCCTCTATTCTCTGATCACACATGCTCAAGTAGGTGTGGGTCTCCCACTAAGCACACTGTCACCAGCTGGCAGTGACTGCCTGCACCTCTGTGCCCAGCCAGTGTGGCAATTGCACACAGCATTTGCACTCAGAGCTTCCCACCTAATAATACTTCAGCACCTCTTTAACTGCTTTATCCATTTTTGCCCATTTGCAAGCCTCAGGCTCCCGATAAGTAGATGGTAAGTGGAGCTTGTAAATTAAAAACATACATGCTTCAGGCTTTTAGCATTAAAAGACCCCAAAGTTCTCCTAGTTCATACCATTTGCCATTAACATCAACTCCACTGTCAGCAGATAAATCTGGTGGTAATATTTGCCTATTAAAAAGTCTATCACAGGCTTCAATTCACTGCCATTATCGTCTTCCAGTGTTAGAGAGCAAGTTCAGAGGGTTGCAAATACCTGAGAGTGTTCTGCCCAAGGAAGATAAATGTCCATTTTTAAATCAATGTTTGGTGACGGAGAACTGGAAAGGACTTAAAAGAAAGAAGGAATTAAATCTGTGTGTCCTGGTATAAACGAGTTGCTCTTAATGGGCTTTTCTGATAACAGAGAAGAGGCAGTTGTGTCCAACCACAGCCCCAGGAGGTAAGAGCTGTATTCTCATCTCGACTCAGGTATTGATCTGCTGGGTAGCCTGGGGCTTGCTGACATCTCTTACTCCTACTTCTCTCAGCTGATGGCAGAACTAGGAATCAGAATAAACCAAGTGTGTTTGCACAGCAAGGACAAGTGGCCCACCTTTAAAACATAGATCAAACCCTTTTTTTACTTTCAGCTTTCTTATGGCCGATGTTCTTCTCTGGGAGATTGTTTTCACTGTAAGTATTAACCAAATAATTTAATGACTGTGAACAAATTGGTGACGCCATTCTCTTTCGTTCTCAGTTATGTTTGAGAAAAATGGAGAAAACACATGCAACAGCTTTGAAAACGAAAAACTGAGGTCAGCTTCAATGCATGATATGAAAACATTTTGAATCTTTGTGCTTTACATCTTATCTTTTCTGACCTGCTCCATGGGAATACTACATATCCTACGGGAATGTTGTGAAGAGTAGCTAGAGTATCACTGGGCCAGTCAATCATTTTTACAGGGGATGAAGTTGGGCCACGTTCTATTAGGGAACTTTGGAGATTTCAATCACTATGTAAGAACAAAGTGCTATTGAAATGTCAGACATGTGGCAGGCCTGGCAGGGTGGGCCGATCCAAAGGCACAGGACAGAAAACTTCTGGAGCACTGAAGTTATGTTTGGTGCCTTAGGACATATAAAAAGCA
Organism: Cnemophilus loriae; assembly: GCA_013397755.1. Taxonomy (NCBI): domain Eukaryota; kingdom Metazoa; phylum Chordata; class Aves; order Passeriformes; family Corvidae; genus Cnemophilus; species Cnemophilus loriae. Next base: position 1,383,462 of record VZTF01005565.1, read on the forward strand.
CAGAATAAAACCCAGATCAGATAAATAAGATCATCTTTCTTATGAAAGAGAAAGTGATATTTAATATTTCTTCTTCAAGGCTTATAAACAGCTGCCACTCAAGCAGAATAGATAATACAACTTTCAGAATAATCCATGAAATCAGGAATTGGAATACAAAACTTTCCAAGTGTAGTTTTTCCTTCTGGGTTCCATGACTGCTCAGTGCCGCTGAAAAAGGGGGCTGTTGGCCCTCTGCAAGATGTGTTCACAAATCACAGAGGAAGAGTCTGCCTAGAATGGAAAGGCAGAAGGATATGTTGGATAGGTAGAGATATGCCTGCACAAATCACTAAGGATCAGTTTATGAATATGTTCTGGTGTTATTAAACTCTCCTCAGCTATTAATGCCATCCCACACTAAAACCAGGTAGCTTTTGTCTTTGCTGGCAGGGATCAAATTCAGATTCTGAGCAAATTCGGAGGCTTGAAAAACCATTCAGCTCTTTGCTAACTACTATTTTTTCTTAGCAACTTCACAAATTCACTGGAACTTGCCAGAATTCTGCAGCTGTGGTTAAATATGTGTGCCTTTCCAGTGCTCCTCCTGAGTATGGAACTTCACATCAGACTAGTTGTCCCTGTTCTCACCTGCTCTCCGCTTATCCTGCTCCTCAGCCTTCCTGGATGCAGAATTCCTGGAATATGGAGCGTGCCCCATGCACATCCAGGCAGGGAGTGCAAGTGCCTCAACACCAGGCAATGGCAGGGATGTGTGCAGGGAGATCTGCATTACTCTGAACTGTGGAGAACTGTTTTCCAGAGTCTTCTGCAGCTTTTAAGGTTTGAGTGGGATCAAGAAGGGAATAAGACAAAGCTTATGTTTCAGTGGCCAACCTGCCTGTGTGGGGAGAAGCACTGTCGAAGGGGTGGCTGGAAGCACGGTGATGCTCATGTTATCACTTAGGCATCCAAATTCTGGCTGCAGATTCGTTCACTCTCTCTCACAGAGAAAGACATAAGCACAGAAAAGCAGAAAACAGCTAATTAACTTTCTCACTTGGCCAGGGAACCAAACTGATATGTTTCAGAGAGAATCACAGCCTTCAGGCGGAGACCGTGGGTGAGACGGATAAAAAGTGGTGAAGTAAGGTTTTCCGTGAGAAAACTAACTTGCTAGTGTACTGTGTAAAGTTGATAATGAGTATTGTCATGGCAGCATTCAGCTGAATCACTTCCCAACAAGCTCTAGAGCAAACAAGCAGAAAGACACTGAGCCTCCATTTTCTCTCCTGGGTTTCTTCCTTGGTCAGAAGTGGAGAACAGGACTAGAGCACAATGGGAGTGAACTCAGTGAATTCTTCAACTTCCTGCAGCTTTCTGTCTACTCTACAGTAGCTCCTGAATGACTGAGCTTTGGCATACGAATGCTAAGACAGGTTTGAGCTGTTTTTTTCAAATCCTAAGTTTGTGTAGGAGCCAGAATACTGGCACATGGGAAATACCTTTCCTTAAGAGTTATCCTTTATCACACGATCAAAACCAACCATTACCCATTCAGCGATCTGAGACCACAGACATTGAAATTTAGGTGACCACTCGTGGCCTGCTCAGCATGAAGAGTGGATCAATGAAGTCTGCAGAAAATCTGCTGAGGAATATTGGGTTGGGCTTCTCAGCAAGCAGAGACTAAAGATTGCTGGAGACTACAAATTACCTCATAAATATAGGTCTGTGAACAACTCATAAGCAAGAAGAGAAGTGAATAATTCATCATTATTTGCAGGGAAAAGTCTAACCTTTTTTATGCCAGCTAAGCAAATTAAATCCAGGAATTATGGAGAGATTAGGAGAAATATTTAAGATTAGAGTTGTACTTTACATATAAAGTTCCACAACATGAATATTTTTCTTTAATTTCATTTTTATAGAAAGTTTGGCTAGCAACTTTTCATTACCTGCAGTTTTGTATTGGCAGCAAGGAGAGAATCTCTGCAGCAAAATCTCCAAGATATTCCTCAGAATGTGTTCCTGTAAATAAAATTAGAATTACTTATAAATGTGAATTACCAAAACCTGAGCCCTGTGGTGGTATGAAAAAAAAACATAAAGAAAAGGAAAATTTAGGAATAAAGAATTTATTAGACGCAGTTTCAGCTTTCAGCTGACTTTAGTTAATATCCTTCATTATCCTTGAACCGCCAGATTTCAGTGGCCCCTGTTTATCTAAATTTCTAATTGTTACAGGAATGGAGCCTAGATCAGAGGTGAGAGCATGCTAACTCAGTGAGATCCTTTTTTCTGGCTTAAGCCAGATCTGGGACATTGCTACATCATAGTTTGACTTTCCTATCTCATGTGTGCTTTCTTCATGCTAAAGTTTTCTGGGGCACATTCCTTAGAAATAGAGAGTTTTGGAGACAAAGAGCTCTCTGCTGGGCGTATCTGAAACTGCTAGGCCAAAAATAAAATAACTGGGACTTCTTATGCATTGGGTTTGTTGGCAAGTGCACAGCAGAAATTGTCATGCTGTTTAAACAAAAACACACAAATTGTCGCAGGCCTGGAAGACTGGGTTTCTGCTGAGGTCTACACGTTTTGGTTATTTAAGTCAGATCCCAAACATCTGATTTTGATAAATTAGAAAATATTAAATTTCAAGTATGGGAAGCTATGTCTAATACCTGGTCTTTTAAGCACCTAAAATTACATGCTAACAGGTCCCATGCTCTTGGTAACACTCTTATTTGTTACTCTTCTGATGTGTCCAAATTCCAAGATAAACATAAATTCAGTAACTGGCATTTAGAAAAGCCTAAATTTCTTAACTCATAATGCAGGGAAGATTATCTCAGAATGGCATGTCATCTCAAAACTGCATTTTTATACAGCTTGGAAATTAAAACTGTATTAGACTTGATTATATCACATTTGACCAGCACATTGTCATAGAATCTATTTTGAACATTCAAAAGTGTCATTGTCACTATTACTATTGCTCATCACCTAGACTAATAGGAGCCCCAAGCTCCTGCCAAGGTTCTAGAGCCAGTACAAAAGGAACTTTCCAGTTAACATTTTCCTATACAGTTCAAAACCTGCAAAACCTTTCAAAACCATCTTTAAAAGAAGACAGACCATTTTCTTCAAATTCTGCTCAGAGGGTTTTTTTCTTTGTTTGAAAAGAACAAAGAACCATATTTTAGATTTTCAATCAGACTGAGACTGAAAACAAATGCAGCCATATAACCTGCTGTGAGACAGAAAATATAAGAAATTATTTTCTGAACAGTGTTGCAGCAGAAAACAATTTTCGAGCAGATAAAGAGGAACATTCTCATTAAATAATAGAACTAGAGCAAAGTCTGAATGACCAGGGCTTGCCTGCCTTTCTTCAATTTTATACACTTTGTCTCATCATTAGTCTTTGCAAAACACCTATATCTGGTGTGGAGTTGTTATCTTTCAGGCAGCCCATAGCCACAAGATTTGGGAATGTGGGCATAGGTGTGACAAAATTAAATATGACACACTTCAGTGTGTTATAGACTGAGAGGCGAACGGACTCAGCATCAGTGAGCAAATGTTGAATGAATGCATCCCCCCGAGCTGCAGATTCGGTTGGTTGTGGAGGGACTCTCAAATGGATGGCAATGTCTAAAGGGAAAACAGCCAATAACCAGCTTGGTGCTGGCAAAACAAATCCACCTCCTCTGCTGCCGTGACCTACAGGAGCGTGTGCATCTGCCTGTCAGGTGCAGTGTAAGCAGGAGCACTCCCCTGGCGCCTTCACAACCCTCCTGTGAACCATCAGTCAAGCTAAGACTGGGACACAGGCTTCAGCCACACAATTCCCATGTCTGAGGGGACAACTTAACAATTCTCTATGCTGAATTTAAGAGTCCTCTGCTATCAGTCTTCTTCTCAAATAGTTATCAAGGGAACATGTTCAAGCCACCTCCTAATATTATTTTGGATAACTGAACTCTTGGAGGATGATGTCTTTTATATTCATATTGTCCTTTTTTTCGGTTTGTTTTTAAAATTTCTTTGCATCTTTTCATCGTTCTTTCAGCATCAAAGACACTAGAACCAGAAAAAAATGCCAGGAGTGGCTTCAGCAGCTCTGCACACAGAGGCAAACCTCAGCCTCCATAACAATGGTGTGCATTCTCCTAGGTATTTACTCAAAAGCAGTGTTTGCTTGTTCTTTGTTTGACATTAGCTTTTGAGGACCTTCCCTTCCCTTGGCCATCCTCCACAACATCTCGTACGTTTCAAGTGGGAGTGCCTAAAGAATGGGCAGTTTTCAAGCCTAACTGATGGCTGAGTGTGAGGCAACATGGCAAATATTAATTGGGACTCTATTCTCGATGCTATGAAACAGCAGGGATTAAAGAACAAAGTCATAGCGAGCAAATTGCCCGGAAGAAAAAGATGCTGCCACTGACTACAGCAAGTCACCTACTGTTTTAACAAGCTGGACCTTCATTAGTGTTTTTAGGGTTTAGCGTGAATTTCCTCCAGGCATAAAAATATTTTAAGTCATGCAAGGAAGAAGAGGCCAACTTCATCCACTCTTTTTTCAGGGCAACACAGATGCCCACCTAATGTGAACGGAGCCCTGCTCACAAAACAGCTGAAGAGCAGAGACTGGGCAGTATGACCAGGGACTGTGATCCCTTTAGCAGGGTCTGAAACGCTCAGCTTCCTCTTTTGAGTAATGATGAAATTTAAACAATCTGAGGTGAAACATCTCTGAGCATGGGAAGATGGGGACATGAACAGCTTCTGTCAGAGCAAGATGCACAACCTGCATTACGCAGAAATACAGTGAGGAAGGCGTGAGGCCCCTGGAGCAGCAGGGTGATAAGGGTTATGCAGAAAAATCAAGAGAGTATAAATTAAATTGTGAGGGGTTCTTTTTTTTTTTCTATTTCTTTTTAAATTTAATTAACCACCTAGTTTTCAACTTCACCATCTGTGGTATCATGTTTGGTCTTTATAAGGTACTCTCAAAAGAAGGATAATTATGAATTTAGTAACAAGATAGTACTTTTAATATTTCCTGTAATATGTTTCTAAAGTCTTATCCATATGTTTTCAGAAGACTGTATCATAGACAATCAGTGGGAAGCCAGGAACATGATAATAAATGCCTGTGTTAGAATAGCTGAGAAAGAAAATAATGGTGGTATCCCCCAGATCTGTTTCCTGCACTGTCTATAAGGCAATATCTGGTAACATGTTTTCATGTCCAAGTATCTGGTCACTGGAGCAAAAAAGGCAGCCTCTGCCATGAGGAAAATGGGTAAAATAGAGGCATATGAACATGAAACAACATCAAAGAAGAGAATAAACAATTTTCCTCCTTAAAATCATAGTTTTAGGGTAGCAGCAGCTTCAAATGAGAGACAGGTTGTTTGAGCTGCCTGACATACTACATTACATTACATTACTCTGAGCAGAACACGATGACCCGCTCTAAAAGCTGCAGAGATGAGTTTGAGAGCTGGTACCACAACGACAGGAAAAAAATCTGCCCTAAATCTGGGAAGAGTTTTTGACAATTATCTATTCAGAAATACTTCAAGCACAACAAGAATAGCGTCCAAAGCACAGCTTGTAAACTGCCATCATTAATTAAAGTGGGGGGATTTTGAGACCTGGGAGGTATAAAACTGAGTCTCTGGGAAAAGGAAACGACCGAGAAATGAACGAGTCAGAGATCACTGCTGTAAAAGGTAAAGCATTTCAAAAAGTTAAAGATGGAAAAGTCCTGCTAGTTCACGTAAGTCAGTGCCCTTACAAGTGCATGAGACAGAGAGAGGCAACAACAAAAGCGCTCTGGGCTTCAACATCACACACTGGCTGAGGTTGCAGTGACAAATTACAGAGAAAATGGCCAGCCACCTCCAGGGATGGTCTCTGCTGTGACCCCAGGGGAACCAGAAACACAGGGTTTGCTTAATTTTGGCACCTGCCTATTATGTCTCTCTTGGAAAAAGAGAAGTATCTTGGAAAGACAGTCATAAACATCCCCCTAAAGCTATTCCTTTCCTGTTGCTGATAAATAAAAGACAGTGAAAAATTCCAGCTATGAGAGGACACCAGGTCAGGGAGGGAGAAATGTGAGAGAATTTGGTAATGGATTGGATCCTTCTGGCCCAGCTATGTTTCCAATTATTTGTAGGAATAGGTCAGTGACAGTGGTGCAAGCTGCTTCGCTCAGAGCTAAAGGTACCCAGATATGAGCAGCAGCAAATAGAAAAGAAATAGGAGAAAAGAGAAATGACAAGGACAGGAGAAACCTAGCTGAATTTATGCTAACCCAAGCAGTACTGGGGAATAAGAACGGCTTTCACAGATGTCCTGTAGGGGAAAAGAAAGCCAGTCAGAAAGTATTTTCATTAATAAGTGAGAGGAAGATGAAAAAAACAGTATTTCTTCCAAGGCCAAATTATCCCCTCTTTTTCTTCCCCAAATAAAATAGAAAAAAAAAGGCTGTAACAATTGGGAAATAATGAAAATCCTGTCCAACAAGCCATTATTGTAGTGCAGGTTACAGGAACAGTTGGAAATTTTGAATATCCACCGTACAAATCAGCTGGTCTGGTTGCACTCATCCTCAGGTGATCAGGGAATTAGCCAGTTAATTTACTGAACCATTGGCAATTATTTTTGAAAGTCATGGAGAACTATGGAAGTCCCAAGGGCTGGAAATAAAGCAAATATAGTATTGATTTACACAGAAGGAAGAATGATCTTGGCAATTACTGCCCAGCACTTTTATCTTCAATCTCCAGTAAAATAATCGACCCAGCAGTACAAAAAGAGCTATTAGAAAACTTCGAGAGGGCATTGGAAACATGAGCAACAAGTGACGTGGGATAAAGGAAGAATCCATTCTAGAGGGAGTTATTGATGTTTTATACATAGAAGACTAGAATCAAAAGGTAAAGGATAAAAGTAATTAAATCGGAGCCTCCCTTCAGCAACACTTAAGCGCATGCTTAAATCTTTCCAAGTCAGTTTTGAGCAACCACTGCATGAAAGGGCAGGCTTGTTTGCATTCACAAAATTCACCAATGAGCATAAACACTTTGCTTAATAAAGACCTACAGGAAGAGCAACAGCAGAAGGGAGAGTGATAAGGAGCCCTGCACAAAACTGCAGCAGAGAGACTGATGAGGTAGCAGGAGCAAGATGTTCATAGGGTTCCTTCCAGTTTTGACTCTGAGTAATACCTTCATTAGAAATGCAGAAGATGTTGCAAAGCGCACACTCAGGAACAGAAGAGAAAGGGCAAAAATATAGCAATACATATGTATCTAGAGGATTACAAGTGAGAAGTAACAAAAAGAAATTCAATGTAAAACAAAACCTGCACTAACCCCTACTAACACAATACAAAACAAAGTGTTTCAAGAAGGAGAAACCCAAAATAAACAATGTCAGGCACTCAAGAAGAGCAAAACTGGACAGCAAATTGTTCACTGCTTGTAAATTATGGATAAAGCCAGTAGATCATAGTGAAGAGGGGTGATGGACTTTCTCACCGGCTCCGTGCTGAGACAGGGGAACCCACACTGGGAACCCTCATTAGATATCAGACAACCTAATTAGAAAAACTGCAGAGGGTCCAAAGAAAAAAAGGCAAAAATGAATAAGGTGTCAAGGTACAGCATTTGAGGAGAGACTATGACATAAAGTTTCATTATACAGCTTTGCTGTGTTACAAGACTTCAATCATCCCATCCACTGCATGTCCTATAAAAAGAAAATTGCAGGATGGTGTCTGGGAGCTGCTCACAGACAATCACTTTTTCTGATGCCTGTAGCTCCATTTCTGGCACAAAGACAAAAATTGTGATTTTACTACAGCCCAAATACCTCCACACAAAATGGAAAGGGAAAGAGCGAGATTTTGCTGTGCTCCTTGCAAAAGCAAAGATCAGACATCACAGCTTAGAGAAAACAGGAGTGACACAGATTTAAGCCACACATTCCTGCTTCTAATCCTGAATGACTCCAACATTTTATATACATAAGACAAAACTACTTCTGAGATTGCCCTACGGACGATATAATCTCCACAGCCTCACCTGAGATAGATGTTAATTGCACATCAGACGTATCCCTGGTATCAGGGTTCAGGGTTAGGGTCCCTCAAGAATTCTAAGCATAGCTTCTGCAATTATTTTCTTACTTTACTTTTTCTTTCTGATGGTAATAGAACTTTTTCCCCTTAAATTAATTCCTTTATTTCTTGCCATCTCTCACTCAGATCATCCCAATTATTTATCATTACTCCTTGCTATTTTTAATGCTTAACATCTGTTTGAAGAATGCATACTCAAGCCTTGAAAAAGAGCTACATAGTAATTCTGCCAGTTTATTGAAGAAAATTATAGGTAGACGATGGTGAGAAAATAGTGCCAGAACAACACAGAAATGAGAGAACATATACGGCTGGAAAAATGTGATATATTAAATACTGATATAACTGCTTGGCAGAAGGTCATGTAGGTGGTCAGCTATCATTTCCAAACCCCTGATTTAAATCAGACACAGGCCAGAGTTGACAAAATACTTAATAACCATTAATGACCTCGTGCTGGCAGCTCAGGTCTGATTATTAGTAGGTAACTGTCCAAAAGAGGCGTGGGCTCACATACACGCACAGAGCAGCAGGCTGCCTGATTATCTACAGCTAAACAGGTTAAGACAAGTATGAAATATCCTTTTGGTGACTAAACATCAACTCAGAATTCAGGACTGAGAGCTGCCCCTGAATGATGTCGAGAAAGAGCACTCTAGCTGCATTCGCTCTCTGGCATTTCCCTTTGGAAGAGGATTTACCAGGGAGGCTACAAAAGACTTGAAACCATCTCGTTTTGCCTGCCTGCTGCTGCATGGCTGTCTCTTGACATGGAGGTGGAAAAGCAGCTGTGCTTCTTCAGGGTCCCCTGTCCTTATCACAACTACCAGCCCCATTTCAGTCTTCCAGTAATAATATCAATCCCCCAGCTTTTCTAGATATAATTAAAACCACCACCGCGATGCACAGTTACGGCTGCTGTAGGATTTTGTTTCCAAGATCTTATTTTCATTTTCGCAGAAATATCTGTATCTCGAGCCAAAACTTCCCAAGACTGCTCTATGCCTGAGGGAAAATTTTGTTTTGTCTTTTTGAAGGCTTGATCAAATGCTGTAGAGCCGGGGGTTTAGAACAAGGAGACAAAAGGAAAAGGATGTGGCTTTTTTTTATAGCAAAAATAGTTGTGAATTTATTTGAGCTTTCTTTATAGTTTCAGCCACAAAGAGATCAACTGCAAAAATGTTTGACAGGATGGTAGCTTTTACAGAAGATATTAGGATGTTTTGAAAGTCATATTTAGTGACGCAGAGAATTTTGTGCGCACGCTCTCCTCTCTCAGCTCCAGCATCTCTAATAATAAAACTTCCAAACAACATTCTCTGAGAGGGCTGCTTGCTGTCTCAGTCTTTCTGACTTTGCCTTTTTTTAATTTTGAAATGCTTCATTTTAGATTCAGAAAGCTGTTGTGAGTTAACGCAATGCTCGTATAACCTATCTGCATTCAAAACAAAGAAGTGAGAATGGGAAGAAATACAAAAACCCCATCTCACAAAATATATTCAAATCCTTCAACAATATTAAGGTAACATTATCCCTGTGGATTGCCTATTTACTTTTGACACTTTTTTGGCTTAATCTCTGCCTAGATGAAACACTAACTTGTGACCAGTTATAGTTCCGGCCTCTGAGGAAAAAAAATAATCAGGCTATGGTTAATAAAAGCAAGCAATAGGTTATTTTCCATCAACTCAGCTGCAGAATTTCTTCAACCAAAATTCCTGACACAGCAGTCATCACATTTCTGAGGACTCTCCAAAGATTTACAGCAATTTATTCTCAAAAAAATTAAAATGAAGTCTGATTTTAGGAGCAAAGAGATGGGGGAATTATTGCCTGGAGGATTAAAAGAAAAAAACCTTCCTGAAAGTCTGGGTAATAAAGTCAGAGTCTTTCAGCTTTGGCCATTCACCGGTGGCATTTTTCAAATCCATGTATATTAAAATATATTAATATTTCTACTGGTCTGTGAGGTATTACTGACTCTGCTGCAGTCTGCCATTCCTGAGGAAGCAGTCTCAGGTACCAGTGACAGGCTTCAGCAGCTACACAAGGAAGCCTTCTGACACACCGAGGTGAACTAGAAGCCTAGCAGCACTGTGTTGAATATCCCCCTCGGAAAGGTGCAGTGCTGTTAGCAATATAGCACTCAGGAACACCTTCAGAGTCCTAGCCTGGAAATCCCTAGGCCATCCTATTTCTTCATGTCTTTCTGAGCTGGCTGCTCCTTCCCTCAGACATCCTGAGGCAAGAATGCCTGCTCCCCAAAATAGCTCAGAGCTGATATCTTTACCTGCGATGCTTGTTCAGCCCCATGGTCTCTGATGCACAAATGAACCAGAAGTGCTGAAATGAAAGATAAGAATTTTTTAATTGCAGTCAATGAACTACAATGATTTTAAATCCTTTTTACATCTTCAGCAATTTTTATTAGCATCGTTGTGAGGAACACTTGAAAAAAAAAAAGTAGTTCATGGATTCTTTTGGGCTTCACTCTGATTTTAGGATTGAGCTAAATGTTAAATCTCGAAGGACTTAAAGTATTTCCTACTAGATTTTCTTTAAATTTAGAATGCCGAATAACAATGCAATTTCATTCCTCTATACTTGGCACTGGTCAGGCTACATGGCAATTATTCTGTCCGGTTTTGCATCCCCAGACACAAGGATATTGACCAACAGAGTGAGCTAAGCAGAGGGCCACCAAGATCCTTCTTGCTGTGCAAGATAAGGCTGAGGAAACAAGGCTCGTTCATCACAGAGGAAAAAAAACAACCAACCAGCAGCCTGCCAGTGCTTACAAAGAGATTATTGAGAAGATGGAAGCAGGCTCTTCACTGATATGATCACAGAACAGGACGGTGGCCATAAAATGAATAAGGGGGTGTCCAGACAGGATATGAGGAGAAACCTTTCCACCATGAGACAGTCAGACTTTGGTGCAGATTATCCAAAAAGGTTGTGCAGGCTCCATCTTGAAAGTTTCCGGTGCCTGACTGGATAAAGCCCAGAGAAGCCAGCTCTGACTTCAGCGGTCTCTGCTTGGAGGTAAGATCTCCCTAAAGCCCTTTCCTCCAGACCACGTGGTTCTGCAGCTCTCCCAGGCACTGCACACTACTAACTGATCAACATTGTGGCCACAGGCTGTGGTGACTATGTACAGTGATTATCTTGGTGGAGCTCAAGGACTTGGGGGAGGCACTGAAGGCCTCTCTCCTCTTTTGCTGCACGCCTAAGGGTTTCAAGAAACATTGCCTTCGAGCTCTAGAGCATCCCTATAGCCCATAGTGTTAATGACCTAGTGCACAAACACTACATTCAAGCCCATCTTTTAGATATCCTGGGTAAATCTGAATTACTTTGGTCCTCAGATTCTGTTTCATAAAACAGAAACATCCAGAGAAAGAAGCAGGAAACTTTCAGGGAGATTTTAGTCCAGTGCCTTGCAACAGAAGGCTGCTTTGTCCTGCTTCCCATTTGCACAGATCCTGGAGGCACAGTGTGCCACAAGGATATGCAGCTAGGGCATTAACTGGGGCTGATAAATATGGCTGTTTCCCTAAGTATTTTTTGATGTGCTTTATTGCTCTGTTTGGAACCAGTGGCCATTTAAAAATACTATTATTAACTGCCTATGCAGTTGCAGTGATCCAGTTCTGCAAAAAGGTGCTTCTCCAGCCATAACAACTCTGTATTGAAATGTCTAATGATTTGCACAAAACTATTTTTGTGATTACTGAGCAGACACACACACAGCCACACACCTGTCAGAAACAGCATGGTGAGAAGTGTGAGATTTCCCCTCACTTGACTTGTTCCTCTCATGCCTACCTTCTGAGAGTAGGGGGACACACCAGAGACTTCTCTGTCTAAATTGGGAAAGTTATTTTCAGCATGACTACTCTCTGGCATACAAGGTAGTGGAGGTGGAGGTGTTCAGGGTTTAGGGACTGAGCTCTTCCATGTTCCCACTGCTGGATGGGACTCAAATGTTTTATCATCCTGGCCTCCTTATCCATCCAAGCAACAGATTCTCCACATAGCAACACACAGCCCTCTGCTAGAAAATTAATGCAAGTCCCAGAGCTGTGGAGACAGTCCTGAGGATTTAAAAAATTGCCCCAGATTATATGCAGATCCATGCACATACCAACATGTTTTAAACAGGCACTGTCCCCATCCAAGCTCATGCTCCTATTTTATCTGTGCATGCAGCCACAGGCTGCCTGCCCAGACAGCCGAGGACAGTAAGCTGGGAAGTACACCGGACTCTTCCAACCAAACCCATTCAGAAGGAATGGGGCGACAGCAAGAGAGGCTCCAGTGCCAGCTCTGGCACAAATTTGTGGCATTTTCTGCTGCAGCTTTCTCCCTGCCAGAAGCCGGTACAGGGCTTGGTTTGGATTACCTTGCTGCAAAGTTTCAGAGCAGAAGGAACCATAACATTGTTTAATGGAGCCTCTCATGCATCAAAATTACACCTTTTGTATGAAATACAGAGTAGACCTGGATCTGATTAAAGACACCTGCTGGACAGGCATTCATGGCACAGAAACCTCTGCCTGGAGTGCAGACTTTGGCATCAGGAACTGCACTGCTATTTGCCTGGGACAGAAAACCATCTGCAGTATATCAAGGAGGAGGGAATAATAGCAGCCTTTTCTTTCCCTCTGCTGGCAGAAAGGAGAGGAGCACTGTAGCTTTGTGCTCATCCCGAGCCTGCAGAGGTGGGTGCCTCACGCTACCTTCAGTAAGGGACATGTAACCAAAACCAGCCATATGGATTTTTCTCTTATTTTTTTCCCATTATTTAAATTTATCTCCTTTATCAGACTCTGTGCAAAATGTTTAGATTAGAACAAGTGTTTATAGCCTGGTTATATACTCTTGACAACAGCATTTTATAATGAATAGACTTGACAGCCCTCTAACTATTGACTTTCACATTAAAAAAAATGGATTGAAATTTCCAGAAGAATAATTATACACATGTAAAATTAGTGATTAATGAGCTTTTTAGGGAGAGCTAAAAGCACTGAATTGTAACATGCAACTTTCATATCAAGGGCAACAATCACAGTGTCAGGAATTTGTAGCCTTGCATTAAAACAAAAGCCCAAAATCTGTACTCTTCTTACAATCTGTGCAAGCCATCAGTTTCTCTGAAGCGGCACGGGATGTATGTCAGGCGGAATTTATCCTGAGCAGTTTCACGTTAGTTTTTATCCTGATATCACCTCTGCATTGTGAGGCTTCCAGTTGATCCGATGGCCCCATACCAATCAGCCTGCTCACATAAAATAATTATTCACCTCTGCATGCTTCCTCTCCCAACCTCCAAAGACATTCCTGTAAAGTTTGAAAAGGACACTTTGTCTGGCCAGGCGTTTTGTTGTTTGCAGGCTGGGCCCTCAAACGTGTTAATGACAAAGGACAGAGGATGGGGAGGCAGGGAGCCCGCCCCCACACACCAAACCCATCATGTGCTTCTGCCGCTTCTCATTTGCCATGGATAGGAAGACAAAATATGGAAACAGTGCAGGAAAGGTCACTCTCAAGTTACTTCAAACCCAGCTGAAGCTCTGATCTGCCAGATGTCTTACAAGCAAGTCGAGGTTTTTCATGAAATTCCATATCACTTTCCACACCAAAGAGGTTCAGATAAGCTTACACCTCTGCCTGAACCTCCAAAACTTTTGAAATTTTCCATCACTGCCATTTTTCTCCCATACTGCTATTTTCTCTCACTCTGACTTAGCTCTTACAGAACTACCCAGCCCTGATAACCATGAAGAAAATGATAGGAAAGAGGACTTAAAAATAGAAGTAAAAGTAGTGTTTTCAGAAATTACAGGCTGGCACATGGAGAATTATGGCCAGAGATCCAGAGAAATCATAACACAGGATAACTGGTAAGTATGACTTTGAGCACACATCGGTAAACCTAACACAGACATTTGCTTGTGTTGTTTTACGCCTCTGCTCGCGGTGACCTATCGTGCTCAACCATTCAATCTGCGATGACAGAAGGAAGACCTACATGCAGAAAGCCGTGGGCCCAGAGGTCAGGAGGCAGCTTTCAATTTCTGGCCTTGTTGCCTGCTTCCCTGGGCAGGTCACGTCACCTCTTACTGTCCTGACTGTACACAGAGGAGTCAGACGATCTCTCTCCTTCCTAGGTTATGGTAAGGCTTCACTCATCTTGCACTGAAGATGATCTTCCAGTGAATGGCTAGCATGTTTGACTAATATAAGGTGGGCTAAATTTTGGTGCTCTTATTCATCTTGGAATATGTGAAGCCCCATTGTAACCCCTGAAAAGCTGGGATCCTTGAATAAGCAGGATCAACACCTTCTTCTTTGGGACTGTAGAGGGCAGAGAAAACTGAGAGGACATAGGTGAAATTTTGAATATTGAAAATAAATTAGGGAATTGAACTGTTGCCTGCAAACCAGAGGCACAATTCCCTACAGTGCCTCTTTCTAGGGCCAGGAGCACAATGGCTATTTGTTATCAGCAGAGGTGTAGTGCTGCCATGGTAATTGAAACAGACTGCTCCCTCCGGCATACACCAAGCAGCAGTGGTTTACTGTGAGGGACGGCTAGACAAGCAGGGGAACGGAAGGAAAAACATGTAAAATACGGGTAAAAATGCCCATGAATAGCTAAAAGCGTGACCTCATTGTATTCAGCATCACAGCAAGGCCAGCCATGCCACTGGTGGCAGATCAACAATGCCTATTTACCTGCAGGTTTCCTTCCAGGAGAGCAGTGCTTGCCTTTCACTTACAGAGCTCTCCCTCAGGCTGACAATTCGGCAATTGCTGCTTGATCGCTGGAATATTTTATGCAATAGGAATCTCCTGCAGGGATGTGGCAATGCAGTCCTGGTGTCTCCCTTGGTTTCTCCAGCTGTTCCATGCCCAGCTATATCTTTGAGCATTGTAAAGCGTTAGCTGTGGATCATGATCAAAACATCTATGGCTGGAAGAAAAGACCATTTCTCTATGGTCAGGACAAAGATGGACAGTATTTTGTTGGTAATAGGATTTTGTACTGTTTGATGTTCCTTTAATGTACTCCCTAGACTTATTCTCTGTAGTTTCTTACTTTGTAGAAAAAGACTTGTGGATTTCCTTCAGCGCTCTCCGACAATATCTACATAAAAACCCTGGATGCTTAAAAACGTGTGGACAGAGCACCAAAATAAGCACTCTTGACCCTTTCTTTTATTGTTAGCAATTGGGAGCATTGGTAGTGCTCAGAATCACAGAGGCATTCAAGATGTGCTGAATGCTGGCAGGCGAGACTCAAGAGCACAGCTCCAGGCCTGGGTGAGCATGGTCTGAGACACTGCAACAGCCAGTAGAGAGACTCAGAACTGGGCTTTGATGAATGGTCCTACTCACTGGGTCCTACTCACTGAAGCCTAGAGTCAGATGTAGGCCTCATGTCTCAAATTGTCTCTCCTAAAAATAATATTTCTGGTGATGTTTGGACCGAAGAAACAGCAGTGAATAGCTACAATTCTGCAATCCTTTTTCTTAATGCATGCAATATTTCATGAGATCTCAGAAGGGAACTTGGATGCTAAATTCCCATTTCCTTAACAAAGGCTGTTGCAGGAACTCATTGGTGGAGTGATGATGAAAGACAGCAGTTCATTTCATCATTTGGACTTCCAGAGTAGCAATAACAAAGCTCTGGGCTTCTGTTTCATGGTGTTTCCAAATGAACAGCACTTCTTTTGCAGACACTAAACTGGGGATTTGCTGCTTCATGCTGTTCTGGAAACTCACCAAGGGATTTGGAACTGCTCTGGATGTTTTCCTCCCCTCACATCTTTACTAATAATAAAAGTTTAACAGGCAAGATTCTAGAGTAGAATCTTCCTTGCCACCACTCCACCTGTTAGTCATGAGCAAGTCCACTTCTTCTATAACAGAATCCTGGGATCTGTGATGCTAAGATGAACAGGGAACAGCAAAAACTGTTTTAATTACCAAAGAGAGAACACATTTCGAGGACAGATCTAAAATCTACTGATCTCAGTGGAAGCCTTTTTCCACTGGACTAAGCAGGCTTTTGATTAGACCCCCAGTTAAAGAAAATGGTGTTGCTGCTATTTGGCTGTTTTTCACTGTAGGCTGATCGACCTCTGCCTTTGTCGCTCGCCTCAGAGTTGGCTTTCTGACCAGCCTGGACAGAAACACTGGCTCCTTGACTTGGCTGGTCGTGCTGCCTCTTACTTCACTTCTCCATTTTCCCTGCTGCTCTTCCTGGTTGCTCTATGCTCTTTTTGCTGACTCCCAGGAGAAGAGACAAAGTTTTACAGAGGAGCAGTGAAGCTGAAATGGCTGCTGCCAAGAAAGAAATCCCTGGGTCTTCACAGCCCTGCAGAGCCACCGAAATGTACAATAAAGATGAGAGTGGTGAAGAATGTATAAGAATGGAAATTGCTTTAAAGGGCCCATGAGACTGATATTGCTCATGAGCTGTGAGACACTACCTCTAAGTGGCAGGGACAGTTTCTCCACTCTCTAAGAGATCCTTATCCTCCTCAGGACATCTGCAGGAGACCATTTCTGTAAATTGCGATTCAAAAGCCTGTCACCTGATGTGACTCCTGGGGGCAAAAGCAGCATCACTTCAATGCAATCCCAGCATGAAAAAGTTAATAAATATATGTCACTGAGAAACCAATTGTACCTGCAGGGTAAGGAAAGGTTACATATGAATGCATGAAAACTGGACATGCTGCATAAGCTGTTGATTGAAATCTCCTTTTCACTCATATGTGAACACATTGAGTGCAAACAGGATCAGGAAACAAAGAGAAATAAGACTGACAATTTTTCAGATTAATGAACTTTGGCTGGATTTTCTTTCATTTTCTTTTTCCCACGGTACACTGGCTACTTAGACGTTACGTGGGCTGGACATACTTTCTCCTTCCTTTGGTAATTAAAATACTCAGCCCAATATTATGTACAGAAGAAATAAAATAATGGGGGCTACTGGCTTCTTCTCTCATGATGCGAAATTCTGGAAGAATTTGATGGCCTCTCCTCTGAATTTCAAAACAGATGTTACTTGGTGCCAGCAGTTGGATCAGTCTGTGATGTAAATGATGGTGAGCACAGTGACAGTGCTGTTGATTTCATTACGGCAGCTCCTATAACACTGTGTCGTGTGCTTTATGGTCTTAAAAATAACAATTGCATAAGCACAGCCGGCAGTGCCAGCAGTTATATTATCTCCGAGACAAAGAGAGATGCATATGGACTTAATGAAGAGAAAGTGAAGCATTTGTTAAGACTGTAAATGAAATAGGAAATTATTTCATCTAGAGGAGCACATTGGGTGCCATTGCTTTGTTATCTGATTTCCTGTAGCACTAGTAGAGACAGCGTATTTTAATTAAGGTTTTATAAAGACTTCGTTGAGAAAAGATTTATGGAACCAGATTCTGTTCACGAGGTTCCATCAAAACCAAAAGGTTGTGTGAAATTGCTTAAAATTTTCCAGAATTTCCTTTTAAAAGCAAGCTGGGGAAAAGCTATGATTAAAATATGCAGACACAGCCTTTCCAAATAGTCATGTGACACTTCCATCATTCTGTCATCCCGTTGTGAAATAATTTTCTGTCTTAATTTTTTAACAAATTTCATGTTGTATACTATAGTAGATTGCACACAGTCAGAAGCATATTCGTAGCACTCCAATTTGCCCTTTGTATGTTTTGCACATTATACAGTGCAATATAATGCAAAACGAGAAGTCAAATCCTTAAGGAAACACATCTAACTGCTTTAAAAGCTCTTGTTTCTGAGGATAATTGAAACATCTTTCAACCTAGTTCTTATTCACAGGAGTGATGCTCTCCAGCAAGTCAGATGTTCATCTTCCTTCATAGCTTAGATTCAAATCAGATGAAAAATGAAGAATGGGAAGTCAGGAAAGACATTTAAGAAGACAGAAAAGATAGAAAAGCATTTTTACCTTGATGCTAACAAAGCCAGAAAGGGACAGAAAAGGTTACTAGAGAGACAGTGTGCCCATGAATGCATGCACACACGCACACACCTGTGCAGTACGGTGTAATCCTTGCTCAGTCTCCATGTATTTGGTCCCTCCATTTTGGTGATTGATGAAACGACACACACTGAGAGAAAGTGTTTCCTGCCCAAAGCTTGCAATTGCAATACACAGGGTATAAAAGAAGCATCATCAGCCAGTGGAAACCAGACCCAGAAAGACAAAGCCCACAAAGTCAGTGAAATCCCTTTTAATCCCACGAGACCTGCAGGTCTAAATGTCTTTGAAGATTTGCCCCTAAACAACAGCTCCAAGGACTCAAAAAAACATATAGCTCAGGGACGTACATAAGCCAGATATTTTTAATGTCCTAATTGAATGCTTTACCCACAAAAATCAGTTTCCTCCCCGCCTGCATGAGACTGCTGCTTGTGTGGCATTCACTGCCTTATGTTCTCCTGTGATAACGGGTTGTAACTGTATGCACAGTAGTCTAAGCTGCTCTCAAATAACAAAATTATCAAAAACCAAATAATGTTCACTGCCATAGCTTGCTTCAATAGTCGTAACTGTAGAAACAAAAGAAATCCTCTTTCATTTCTTATTAAATGCTTTGATGGTGTTAGAAGGAATGTCCTGCTTTTCTTTATTTATTATGTTACATTAATAAAGCAAAGAATTCTAGGGAACTGAAAAGCTTTGAAGAAATGCCTTTCAATCCCAAACTAGAAAAGATTATCAGGAGTAAGCCTAAACTCTTCACAAAAAAAAGTAATTTAAAATGACCAGAGTAGAGTCAATGTCCACTGTCATGGGCTGCATCATTCATACAGCACAAGACAACTGCTGACTAACCCAGAGCTGTTAAGGACCAGATTTTGCTCAGAGTAAGGTCTTTATCAGAACTGGCAGTAGAGAAATGTGGAAATGCCTGAAAAGCACATAGAGATGGTGACATGATACCAACAGGCCCTGGAATATTTCTCCTTCTAAGGTACCTGCTATTTTATTTGAAGGTCAGACCACTTTCAGCTAACAGCAAAAGTTGTAGTTCCTGTAACAGAAGAACTAATTAACATCCAAATGAGAGGGGAGTTTTTATGAAACACTCTGAAACTGCTAACTTTTGCCAAACCATCCTGCTGGTATGTGAAAAGGTTGTTAGCCATTTCGTAAGTCAAAATTGCTTAAATTGCCTTCACATTGGCATTGACAAGACCATCCTAAAATCTCTTTTTATTAAAGCACACTGCTCTTTCTCATTGAATTAGTGCCGAGAGTGCATGGAGTCCTGCCCAGACAAATTAAACAGGGAAAGAGGGGAAGCCTTGGCCCTTTCAAAATCAATTGAAGCACCTGCACAGCCATCAGTGTGTTCGGGATGGTCTTTTGCTCAAGAAAGCTACAGCTGGAAGCTATATTTATCCTCTATCAAACTTGATGGAAAAAAGAGAGCCTTTCCCAAGGCAAATGTTTTGTCCTTAAAGGCATTATTAATACATAGCTAAGTTTCCCCAGGGCTTGAGGGCTGTAGGTCAGATGCAAAGCTGCTTCTTAGGCACAGTGTCAGTTTTATTTCATGTTTGAAAATCTCAGCATTCCCGAAGAAGAAATGTTATTGCTGCAGCAGCTGCACAGGTGAGCACCTCACACTTTGTACTTAGGGTGCTCTGTGAAGGCTTGTTCCTGGCCTTATGCTGGCTCTGGCCCTTGTCCCTGACCTGCCTGAGGGGGAGAGTCTTCTCTGGACACAATCCCATCACTGCTGCAGTTAAACCGATTGCAAAAGGAACAAGTTGTCTTAGCAGGGAAAACACTTCTGTTTCAGAGAGTGGAGTCAAGCTGCAACACAGGGAGGATACCAAGGGATACAAAAGTATTCCAGGCATAGGAGCAGTGCAGTGACCCTCAGGGGGGACATTGCAGCTTATCCCTGTTTGCCAGTGAGTCATGCTACCATTTTCAACTACGTGGGAATAGGGTACAGCATTATACAGAGGAGTTTCTACTCACATTAGTGATGGAAAGATGGGAGAAAAATTATTTTAGCTTCTAGAAAAGTTCCAATTAAAATTAGATTTTAAAGTAATGATGAGTTATTAATTAATCAAAAATCTTGTAGATAGTAAAAGAACGATCTCATTTCATGCTACCAAATGGAAGCATGGAAGCAAGATAACACCTTAGAAACCTTCAGGTTCATTTGTGAGATGCTGGTGACCACCGTGCAGAAAGCACGTTCCTCACTGCTGCTGCCTTCACTGTCACCCTCCCAGTGCCTGCTAACCCCCGCCCAAGCCCCAGCAAGCAAAGTGCCTCACCACCAGTTCACCACTGAGACACGGAGGAAGCATGTTTTCTTTCTCCTTCTTGTCTCTCTCTCTCTCTCTCTCTCTCTCTCTCTCTATATATATATGTTCTAATTAAGCATGTACCTCCCATGTCAGTGGGGTGTAGCCTAGTAGTGCTTGGGAGGAACTGGAGACTGAAGACTGGGAATGCTCCTTACCAGCACGACTGGTGGCACAGCCGGGCTCCCGCTGCTGTGGGTGACTTCTCCACTGCTGTAAGGGACAAGCTTGAAGGATGTTTTCCAGTGAAATGAAGGAAGTGAGCGAGGACGTCTGTCCAAAAAAACCACCGCATGCTTCAAAGCAAAACAGAGCCTAGTGGACAGATGTGCAGAGACTGCCTTGGGTAAAGTCAGTTTAAACGGTGAAAAATATTACTGTGTGCCTTTCCAGAAAAAAACACCCTTGACTCATTCAGGAATTACAACTAGAAAAATGAAACATGAAATCTTTCCAGAAGTAATATACTAAAAACACCCACCCTTTTTCCATCCATTTTTACTAACAGCAAAAACCTGTGAGTGGCTTTAGGGCAGAAACTTTCCTTGAAACATTCTAGCATGTTCTTGGACATCAGGACTTAAAATGTAATTTACTAGTCACATAAGAAAACAACATGGAAGGCTGAGATCATCCAATCAGAGAATAAACAGGGGCTATGCATCTTATAAATGCAAATAAAATTCAAGAAAATTTGAATATCAAATGCATCCCATGACTTGTTTTTGAACACCCACCGATAGCTTGAGACTCTCCTACGTATTATTTTTCTTATATGTAAAAATAGCAATGAAAATAGGAAATGTCAAAATAGAAATTATTTCAAGCACCTGTGGGTTTCAGATAATATTCTTCTTTTTGCAAGAAGCAGTCCAAGAATATCTACATCCTATGGTACTATAAAACTCCCT
Source organism: Cnemophilus loriae (assembly GCA_013397755.1). Classification (NCBI taxonomy): domain Eukaryota; kingdom Metazoa; phylum Chordata; class Aves; order Passeriformes; family Corvidae; genus Cnemophilus; species Cnemophilus loriae. Next base: position 1,404,900 of record VZTF01005565.1, read on the forward strand.
TTCAAATTCTCTATTATAATAACGCATTCTGTTAAATTTAATATTTTTTTCCCAATCAGATAATTTACAGAAATTATTAGTAAAATATTTCAAACAACTAAATTAGGCACAATGTATTAATAGACAAACTGGTAAAGAGAAAACAGAAGAGAAATTAATTGAATAAATTATTTATTACAATTTATTCAGTCAGCTTTGATTTAAATGCTTGTTAATCCTTTGAGGGTTAATGTAGTACAATGTTACTGTAGCTCTGGTCAGGAATTCCAATAGATGAAGTGTGATTTTTTTGTTTCTGAAAAGCGGCACTCTCAGATTTTCCATGAAATGCCAAAGCTGAATAAAAAATTATTTTGGAGCTCTCAGAACACTTTGTTTCACTAGTTGCTTTCTCCAGCAAGAAAATAATAATTTGTTTCAATAATGTCAAAACATTACAGTATAAAGTACTAATATAAAACAATAATATAATGCAGTATCATAAACCCCAGAAGTATAATAAATGTGCCAGATTTTCTCCAATGAAAGATTTATCAAAAGTGATAGATGTTCTGTGAAAGATTTGGACGCACTGAACTCTGTCCTGACCTTTCTGGACTGTGCCAAAAGTTCATGCTCTCTCTCCATGTCTATACACTATGGCAAGAAACCCCTATTCAACGCTAATCGTAATTAATGAATTATAATTTCTAAATTTAACTATGAAGCTTTATCAATAAACCTCTTCACAGGCCCAGTGTTCAACACCCTAGAATATGGTGGTTGGCTTGGATGGATAGGCATTGGAACAGTCAAATATCTTGTTTCTGTAAGGGCTGCCTCACATCTAGACACGGAGCTCTTAGCTGCAGGTCCATTACTATGACACCATCTTATAGCAAAAAATCAAGTGTTCAAGTAGAAATAAAGATTCACATTACACAGATTAAAATACAGATCCCACATTTTCAAGACCTAAACCAGGTGCCAGAAAGAGCACAGGCCCAAGTTTACACATCCACCTGGGCTTTTAATGAGCCACAAAAGGGCTCACACTCTCTATGTTTCCTGCTGTTAACAAGCTGTCTGAACACCTGTAAAGCCTCACTGCAAGGATTCAGCTCCTAAGCACAGTGACCCTTCCCGAGGATGCTCCTGATGTGGAAATGTGTGGTGGCTGGGCACACAAATCAAATCTCCTGTCCCTGACTTTCTCCAGCCTATAACTTGAGCAAGACATAAGTTTTATTTCTCCTTCCAGGGGCTTGTTGACTGCCCTCCCCTAAAAATGAGCAATGCTCTCTCCTCTCGGGTCTGCGCGTGTGGAATCACCTCCTGTCAAAATGACGAAGGGCTGAACTCACTGCAGGAACACCAGTGGCTTGCCAGGAGGTTAAACACCGCCCCTGACCCGTGGAGGCCCAGCTCAGTTCCTTCAAACCATCACATCAAGTAGACATGGAGAAATGAGGCTTGCAGGAGTCCCTAAAGGGCGGTAATGGGTGATGTCCACAACCAGACTCTGGATGCTGAACATAGCGTTCACCTGAAGTGGATGTGTGACACAGCTCCAGGTGGGAGGTTGCAGGGGACTCCAGCAGAAAATTGTCCCATCCCTCCCAGAAGAAGAACAGGGTCTCTCAGTTACTTGAAACCTATAGAGAGGGCTAGCAGACAAATCTCAGGGGCAGCCAGGATTTCTCTACAAAGCTGTACAGGCTGGAAAATAACAGTGCCTTTCAAAGAAAATGGCATTTCCCTCTCCTTGTCCTCCCCTCCTGGGCCTGCCCATGGGGTCCAATGGGGATGGTGCAAGGATGGCAATAAAAGACGGCTAGCACGGGCAAGCTCTCACGTGCACACATAACCTGGCACCTGCTGGGGCTGTGGCACCAAGGGCTGCCTGCTGGGCTGAGATCAGGGTGCAGGCAGTGCCCAGTCCCCAGCACAGACAGACGGGCAGAGGTGTTTGAGCTCTTGCGTGTGCACAATTAGGGTATAACAAAGCCTGGTGTTTGAAGGCTCGCTCATGCTGTTCAGTTAATTATAATAGGTAATTTATATATTTTAGTGTTCTGTGAACTTGAAACTTCTATTTCAGTGAGAATGGAGCGACAGCTGATGTAAAATGTGCTCTTGTAAATAAACATGGGTTGCGGCAACTGGCGGGAGGGTGTTCTACAGCAACAATCATTCTCGGTTAGAATATTGGGGGGAAAATTGCAGCGCATTAAGAAAGCAATAACATTCAACAGGGTGTGCATTCATCAGGCAATATGTATGCACAGGGAGCATGCAGGAGCACGGAGAGCAGCCAGCCATGCAGGCTTAGGTAACAATTACTCTGGCGAGGTGAGTCGGGCCCTGCTGATCAGTGCACAAACCGGTGCCGAGAAGAAACATCCACCAGCTCAGCTCTCGCAGGCTCCAAGTGCCACTAAGGATTTGCCACACCAGCTAGGCAAGTCACACACCACCTCTGGGGTCCCATTTTCCTTAAGGATGACATGGATTAAACTGACTGACTTCCCCAGGGGAGTCACTTGTTCTGTACCAGGAAAGAGTGGCAGTACTGCTGCTGCTGCTGACCATAAAATGAGGATAATGTGTCCCTGCAGAGGATGGTGGGGAAACTCCTGGCTAGCACAAGTGAGTCACTCACTGTGCAGGGTTGGTAGGAAGGGGGAGCAAGCCACTCCATTCAGCGAGAGTGGTAATTCCCAGAAGGGTCTTTGCAAAGATCGGAAGACAGAGCCAGCTATCAATATCTACTCAAGACTCCTGCTGGGTCTGACCTCTCCTATAGCTGCCCAGGATCATGCCTCAACTGGTTATCCACAGAGACTGGCTCCACAACCACATGGCACCCTGGGATGAATTATCTGCAACTGTAAGGAAGACCTTTGAGACACAGACTACCCTCCCCACATTCAAAAATGGTATCAGAATTGGAAACAATTTTGAGGTTCATTCCCCCACACTGCATTTGCAACTGTGCTTTTTTAGAAAAAAAATGCTTTTCATATGTGCTGGGTTTTTGTGTTTTTGAGCAACCAAAGCAAATAAAAAGACAACATTATTCTTTCTAAAAGGAGAACAAAATTATCAAGGCACACCTCAGGGAATCGGGTGGGCAATCCACAAAACAGTCTTCAAATGCTCCAGCTGATTGTTTCTCACACTCATGATATATGTGCACATGATACGCATAAATCCACTCGCCTCGCACAGAGAAAACAAAAAGGGAGCGAGTTCATGGGCTGCTTTTCATTCACTCTCCATACACATGTTTCGTTGCTGGGCATATGTATGCACGGCACATACACAAAGAGCAGCAACAGTTACATATGGTGCCTACTGTTGTTAAGAGCCTGTCACAATGCACTTCCCAGTGTTTGAACGAGGGTAGGCACGTTTGAAAGGATTTTGCAAACCACTCAGACTTACATTTTGGAGGAGATGGATAGGAGAGGGTTATAGGACAGCTTCAATGTTATTTTTATGCACGATCATGAAGCTAAATTCCCTTCCTTTCTCTCTCTCCCCTCTAGCTGACATCTCAGCATCTACTTGAGAGCACAAATTGACCAGGAGTCTGCATCTGCCAAATAATTCTCTTTCTTAAGCTGTATTCATTAGCCATCTTTTTTTTCTTTCTCTCCCTCTACCCTTCAGAAATTAATTCAGTGTATTCCTTACAATATATTCCGTCTCACAGACCACATTTCTTTAATCTAAAAGTAAGCCAATATCTTGAACCAGGGAAAAGAAATTCCTCCTCCTACTGTCCTACCAACATCTAGGCACAAGTAGACCGAATACACAGCGTTGTGTGTGAATAGAGATACAGGTACTGTAATTAGTGGAGTGCCAGGTCAGAATTTCAGAGTGCAGTCTTCATGTGCACACCCTTTCAATGCTCTATTCCTTCTCCTTCCAACCTAGCTTGTCAGTCCATTTTGACCCTGTTTTTTTCCACTGGCTAATTTTCCATCTCTTGTTTTGTGGTGTCAGACATGACCTGAGCTCATGACAGGGTGAACTTACCTGTGATACACCAAGGTCCTATAGACATCTCTAAAGGGCTAACCCAAAAGAGAATGAGCTGATTGCTCCCCATCCCTTGTGTATCCCCACAGAAAGAGCACCAATGCACTACGGCAGGCATCAGGATTGGCCCTGAAGTTCCTGTCCGATTCTCAATTCCAAGTGATACGCAGGCAAATTCTCACCAATTCTATATGTGCATCAGAAATATGACACAAAATTGGAGGGATGGAATACCTCTTCTATGAAGAAAGGCTGAGAGGGTTGGGTTTATCCAGTCTGGAGAAGAGAAGGCTCTGGGGAGACCATAGAGCAGCCTCCCAGAACCAAAAGGGGGCCTGCAAGAAAGATGGAACCAAACTTTAGATAGGACAAGGGGTAATGGTTTTAAACTAAAAGAGGGTTGGTTTAGATTATAACAATGAGGGTTGTGAGACACTAGTATGGGTGCCTCAGGGAGATGATAGATGCCCCATCCTTGGAAACATTCAACGTTGGGTTGAATGGGGCTCTGAGCAACCAGGCAAAAAGTTTTTATTAATTTGTAAACAGATGTAGCTATTGCCTTTTATTAAAATAAATAAATGCAAGCAGCAACTCTGCAGAGTCAGCACATATAGAAGGACTCTAATATCACCACAGTTAAGTAGAAAATATCCTGTCATTATAAGCCTGATCTTGTCTCCCTATCACTATTTAGCTTTGCAAAAGTTAAACCTGTCTTCTTGAATTTTCACCAGCCAGATTTTATGATAATGTGCAATATTGCTGGAAAGTTTGGAGGTAAATGGGATAAGATATTTAGGTGAGGCAGCACTTGCACTACTTCCTCTCTTTTCCTTGGCCCTCTTCAGATGCATTAGCATGCTGTGAAGAACCACCATTTTCCCTTTTTCCTGGAACACCTAGTATCTCTCCCAAGGAAAGGAAAAGAAGCTGGTCCCATGCTCTGTGACGAGCTTATTACTTGGCCCATGCTTAGCAGCTTCTGTTCAGGACAAGCACCAGATGAGACAGAAACATAATTTTGATGCAGGGAGAGGTATTCATTAGTCAAGAGGTCAGCAGCCTCTCCAAATCTCAACAGCCCAAATCCACGCGCAGCTTCAGAGGATGAGGTTGGTGTGGGCGGAACAGAAGAGCAAAAGCCACATGCAGAGAGGAAGCAGACCCATGGAGGGGTGCAACTCATTTCCCTCTCCTGTGTATACAGAGCAACAGGATCCCTTTATCTCTTTCAGCTTTGGATAAGCTTGAGCTCAGATTTCTATTGCTGCAGGTCTTGCCCTTGCTTTCTGCTTCTGAATGCAATAAAGCACAATGTTCTACAACTCTGTACGCATTTTAAATTACTTCACATATGGTTTTGAATGTTTGACAGATTTATATTAAATATAAATGGTTTTTATGAAGTAACTGTGTGAAAGTGTTTCTTTGCAAATCACTGTGTCGGCTGCGAGCAGAACTTAAACCCAGGGCTTAAATGTACCAATCATAGCTTCAATTTTGCGTTAGGCTGTCTGAAAAGCCTCTGGGAAATAAAAAACAAACCCACAAACATTTCAGCTTATGGTGCACCAAGGGGTTAAGCTGAAGGACAAGAACAGAAATATAATTTTAATTGTGCATCTTTTTCCAAGTTACTCCAGTAGCTTCTGCCTCATAAATTCTCATGACAGTTGCATAATGCTGATCTTATCTGCTGGGAATCCCAAAAGAAAGGCTTAACCCTTTTACTTTCTTGAAGTTTGCTAATTAATTCTATTTCTTTCAGCGAGAGGAAACAGCTTACCCAAATGACCAGTCCCGAAACAAACACTGACGTAGGTACTGTACTGTACTGTACGTGCTTTGTACTTTCAATTTGCCTGCCTGGGTCACCAAGGAATAGGCAAACTCATTCAGGTAAAATTAGAATTGACACAAATCTTGCTATTTAAATAGGTTTTTGAAACACAGGGGCCTATTAACCATTGCTTTGTAGGATGGATCCAGGGGCTTGTGTTTAAGCTAATGTCCCACTGAAGTCACTATGTGAAGGGTGGAATTAGGCCCTGGTAGTTTGTTTTCCCCAGCAGTGGCTGCCTGCTAATTGCAACTGTTGAATGTATGCATATTCATTACACCACGGAGCTCAGGAAGCTGCAGTTAATGTGCTGAATCAGACAGTAAATCAGACTGATTAAGATACACTTTGGTTTAAAAGACACACTAATCACACAGCCTTATCTTTGGAACTGACTTTCGAATCACAACACAAGGGATGCTGTAGAGAAGATAGGGACCTGAACAGGTGTCTAATGTCAACCTCCAGGAGCTGTGGGGCAGGGAGACGATCCAGGTGTCTCCCACAGGACTGACAACGAGCACAGCCCCTGCAGTGGAGGACTGACAGTGCTTCTTGCTGAGCCCCAGTGACCTCAGATTTCCCACAGCTCCTCCTGGCTTCTACCACACTCCAACAATGGCACATTTCCCCCCATCCATAAGCAGAAAATCTTGGGAGACTCCAGCAGAACCCCCAAGTGCAATCTTTGCAACCTAGGAGCTAACCCAGCCCAGTGTTTGCAACTCCTATTGTTTTTAACATTCTCTTCAGGGTTCTGGATGTGACAAAGCCTTGATTTGTGGTAAGCTGGAGGGGGCCAGCTGGAAAATGCTTAACCCAGTTACAGAACAACTGCCTCAGAATATATACAAGTAGCTGAATCTGCAAGCCGTTTGCCTCATGCTTAGAAGCCCTGGGGACCTTATGGTACGAGATTTTGGGAAATGTGTGCAGGCACAGGTGTGCTGGAACCTGTTTCTGCTCCTCTCATCCTTGTTCTGTGCTGCAGAAGACATCAAGCATGAAGGTGCCCTGCTGTATGCACAGAGGGGCTCCTTTTCACCTTAATACACCTTTCTTTACTTGGCTCTCAGATACACTGTGGGAGTAAATGCACTCTCGAGAGCTGACTGTGGAGAATAATTGTGGATTCATTATAGAGCACCTCTGCAATAATATCTGCTTTCAGCGTTAGCCATTTCATGTCTCTCTGTCCTATAGGAAAGGAGTTCTTCCTTACACAAGTAGTTCTGCATCTGCCTGGAAGCCAAGCGTAGGAGAAGAACAAGACCTCTATAAATGTGCTCAGTGAGTGGTTTGTTTTGTGATAAAGAGCATGCTACGCTGATACCTTCAAGTCCTTAACATTCATGACTCACAGTTTAAAGCCTGATACACGTAGTGGTGTTTTCTTCCAGATTTAACCTTCTGAAGCCCCCTTTGCTTCTGCTCCAGACTCATTTAGTTTGACAGTTATGTGAATTCCAGCCATTGGACTGAAATTTCCATCCTGGTTCAAACGAGCAATTCCTCCCCTTCATACAACAACCGTGTCTGAAATCGTGCATGAACATAAGAAAAGGCACTCTCTGGTTTCAAAGTCTGCCAAGTATTTGCAAACACATCTCATTTTTGTCTGGTTCACTCTTGGCCTTCTCTGTACAGAAGTGACAGTAGTGGGAGGAAACCTTCCTCCCCACTTCATCTCTCTAGCTATGCCCCTCTCAGCACCAACATCCACAAAGGCACTGCAGTCTGTAAGGTGTGATTTGAAAGATATGTTGACTTGCCTATTCTGCCACAAATTTTGTCAGATCTGACAGCTCTGTTACCTTCCTCTGGCTCCCCATAACACAGATATCCAACACAGGAGCACTTCTGCTGTGTGTGTGGAGGAAACACACACTAATGCAAATGGTGGCAAAGGTAATTTCCAGGAGAGATCTCTGAAGTATCACCAAAACCCCAAAAAATACTATGAATTAAACCCTAGGTCAAAGGATTCTGCATCCGGGGTGAACATGTATCTCATTCGGAGCATTAAGCATCTTCTCCATCCTAGTTATCTAACACCAAACTCAACACTTAACCATCCTTAAAGCCTGCAGGTGTTCAGAGCTGTATCTTACACACCAGTCCTGTGTTTAGCAAGCACTAATGCCTCTGGAATACACCATCTACCATCTCCAAATAGTCACCATGCTCACTGCCTCTGCATTATTCACTTTCATTTGAATTACCCATAGAGTGAGGCTGTGAAGACATCAGAGATGGAAGAAACAGATGCAATATATTAGTCACCCTAAAAATAATAACCAAAGGAAGAAGTGGTAAATTAGGAAGCAGAAGTGAGGAAATATTTCAGCTGAGGTTTGAATGCACACGACACAAGTTGGCATAGATTTGAGAGAAGACAGATCTCTCACCAGCCAAATTTAGCTGTATGGCAGGTCGGAAGCAGAGCAAGACAGAGAAGTTAGCCTGGAGCAATCCACAGAACATTTTGGAAAGGAGAGTAGTTTATAAGCAAAACACAGGCTGAGCGGGCAGTGCTGTTGTGGTCAATCCCGAATTAGCAGAGAACTCAGCTTGGAGAAGTGTGATCATGCCTTGAAATAATTTTGGTAAAAATGGCAAAAAATGGCAAACAGTAGCATTTGGCACATCTTTCAGTAGCTACAGAGCAGGCAGCAGGGACAGTCAGAGAGGAATGACTAGCGGAAATAATTCCTATGGGGTGGAGTAGCAGAATTGCCCCCAGGAAGGGAAGGAAATCTGTAGCTCTGATTTTCTGTGACCCTGCCTGTACCACTAAGCAAGCAAAAACCCACGACAGGGTGGGGACAACAATGTTGTGTAAATACAAAGGATGACTGTCTGTTTCATCTACCTCTTGATCACTGTGGTGCTACAGAGACTATCTGTACTGACTCAAGGTACCAACTCAGTTGCCCAAGCTGCCATCTCCACCATCTACCTACCACCAGAGAGGATCACCCTCTTTATCAACCTCAAGATATTTTCCTGTTTCCACAGTTCCAGGAACTGTTTCTTCTTTAAAAGGCACTTTGAGGCTAATGTCCTGAACAGCCCCTCTTCCACAGGTCTCACACCTTGAATGGCAGTCAGAGCAGCAGGCACAAAAAGCACTACAAGAGGAGCACTCGAGAGAGACAACACAGATAAAGGACATCCTTTGTGCTTTTAAAGCCTCTCCTATCAAGTTCGGCAGGTTTCTAACAGTCACTGCCAGAAAAATTCACATGGCAGAGAAATTCTCCTCATCTCTTGCTTGGCAGCAGGCTCTGCCTCCAAAGCAGATTCTTGCACTTGCTTGTCTGTCTCCCCTTTACAATCTGATGTTGCCGCACAATGCATCACATTTAGGATACTATTATATTAAACCGTGTAACTTCAGTGCCTTGTGCAAAGCATGTTAGGCATCTGTGGGAGGAAAATATATCTCTTTAAGGAACCTAAAGAACATGGTATCAAATTGGCAAATGCCACTTCCCTTTTAAGATGAAAACAAACAAGTGCTTCAGAGGAAATGGCTTTCAGTACATAATTTTCAAAAGTAGATTTTATAGGCTGATGTAGCTAGACTGTGTTAGTAAGAAGATATCATCTTAAGCCCTGGGCAAGGGAAGAGGAAGCAGCAGCATGCTGCATAAGCAGACCTTTTGCCAACAGCAGAGATTAACTAGCATGCAGATATACTTTATAAGGGTCCAAATGGATGTTGAGCCACGAAGAGAGACTGCAGTTAAGTGGAAATAAGCTTTGCTGAATACATGAAATGCCAAAGGATCTGCAGAGGAACTCTTAGCAGAAAGAGCCATTAATCACTGTAGCCAGCTGCATCCCATATACAGCGCTCACCTTGTGAACCTGAAAAATATTACTGTAATAAGAAAAAAGACGTCCTTCAAAAGCTTCTTCAGGTGCCCTATGCAGAGACTGCAGTAACTCTCTGGGACAGATTATTTTCTGGCTGTATTTCTTAGCAGGTGGATTCTTCAGCTCCATTTCCAACAGCAACAGACATAACTAACATCACTTTCATCTGTCGCAGTCACCTTCCCCTATCTTTTCCCTACAAAAAGAGCTCAGACGAGTATGGGAATGGCAAGAGGGGGGAACCAAGGGGGAAAAGAAATGAATTGGCTCATCCAGTTGTAAACTTTACCACCTCTCCCATGCCACAGGTAGAGCTAAAATTCCCAAAGGCCTTTCGTGAAGGGCAAATACCATGCCTTCTTTTTTCTCCAGCTCTTTTGATGTGGCTGTGATCCTAATCAAACAATGAAAAATAAAACCCCATGAATGGAAACAGGATCACCTCTGGCTTCATTCTGGCTTTCCATCCCCTGGAGTTGAGTCAGCATCAGGCGTTTCAGCTGCTTAAAGAAGAAAAAGGTGAGCTGCAAATATTACTCACAGGCGGAGGCAGCAGCAGACAGGGACAAGTGAGTCAATTCCCAGTTGGCTCCCAGAGTTCCCATCGTCCTCTCTACATCAGCACATTTTAAAGTAGGTTCAATATGACCTTGTAAATTCCCCCCTACGTCACCACAGGGGCCTTGAGGACCTCCTCCTTCTTTACAATTCAGTTTTCATCTCTCTCCTTTTCTCATGCATATTGCATTTGATAAGTCACTTGCCCTAAAAAAGGCACAAAAAGTTGCCTGTGTATGTCAAGTTGCCTACAGAGAAGAGACTTTTCTAAGCAAGGGCTCTCCAGCTGGGACTATTCACATTAAATTGGAAGCTAACTCCTGAGGATACCAGGACTGCTGCTTGGAACACGCACTTAATTTTCTAAAAATAAATTGCTGTTATTCATAGAATACCAGCTTGAAAGGGGATCTCAAGGATTATCTGGTCCAACCTTTCTTGGCAAAATGATGGTAGCAGCACGATCTAGATAAGATAGCTCAGCATCCTGTCCACCCAAATCTTAAAAGTATCCAGTGCTGGGGAATCCACCACTTCCCTAGGGAGGTTATTCCAACAGCTGATTGTTTTCACTGTGAAAAATATTCCTCTTGTGTCTAATGAGAACATCCCCAGAAGTTACTTATATCCATTACCCCTCATCTTCCCTGTGTGACTCCTTGTAAAAAGAGATTCTCCATCTTCTTTGTAGCCTTTATATACTGAAACATGGTGACAAGGTCTCCCTAAGCCTTCTTTTCTCCAGGCTGAACAAACCCAGCTCTCTTAGCCTTTCCTCATATGTCAGGTCATATATCATCCTCTATTTGGATCATGTTTGTGACTTTTCCTCTTACACCCCATCTAGGGAATCCAGTTGCTTGATCACCACTCTAAAGTGCCTGTACACAAACAAACACAGCATGAAGAATAAAGAGAACTAGAAATCTATGTGTGGTCGCAGGGCCATGATCTCATTGCAATTACAGAGAGAGACATGATGGGACAGCTCACATGACTGAATGCTGTCATGGATGGCTATGAATTTTTGAGAAAGTACAGGTCAGTGGGGAGTGGTGGTGGAGTTGCTGTTTATGTGAGAGAGCAACAGGAATGTGTTGCGCTCTACCCAGGGCCAGGCAAATGAGCTGAGGGTTTATAGGTAAGAATTAAGAGACAGGCTAATATGAGTGATGCTGTTGTGGGTGTTTACTGTAGGTCACCTGATCAGAAGAAAGAAGCTGGTGAGGCTTCCCATGGACAGCTGGAAGTATCCTCAGGGTCACAGGTCCTGGTTCTCCTGTGGGACTTCAACCACTGTGATATTTGTTGGAGACACAAAATGGCCCAGCACAGACAGTCCAGAAAGTTCCTGCAGATTATTGATGAAAAGATTTTGATGCAAGTGGTGGAGGAGCTAACAAAGGGTGTGTTATTGGACCTTGTACTAAAAAACCAAGACAGACTGGTTGAAGATGTGAAGGTTGGGGCAGCCTTGGCTGTAGTGACCATGAGATGGTGGAACTCAGGATCCTGCATGGAGGAAGCCAAGAAGTAAGCAGGACTAGAACCCTGAACTTCCAGAAATCCAACTTTGGCCTCTTCAAAGATCTACTTATAGGAACCCCATGGGTTGGAGCTCTAGAAGAGAAGGGGGTCCAAGAGAGATGGTCAATATTTAAGCATCACTTCCTCTGGGCTCAAGACCAGTGTATCTCCATGTGCAAGAAATCAAGCAAGGGGGCAGGACACTTGTATGGATGAGCAGGGAGCTTCTAGTAAATCTCAAATTGGAAAAAGTAATTTATGAAACGTGGAAGAAGGGACAAGCCACATGGGAGGTCTAGAGAAGAACATCAGAAGAACATCAGAGTATGCAAGGATGAGATGTGGAAGGCCAAAGCCCTTTTGGAATTGAGCCTGGCAAGGGATATCAAGGACAACAAAAAAGGCTTCTACAAGTGCATGAACAGTAAAAGGAAGATTGGGAAAATATGAGGCCACTGCTGAATCAGATGTGTGTCCAGGTGATGGAAGACACAGAGAAGGCATAATTATCAAGTGCCTTTTTTTCATCAGTATTTACTTCTAGTGTCAGCCCTCAAGAATCATAGACCTTTGGAGGAAAAGAAGACTGGAGAAAGGAAGACTTCCCCTTGGTCGTAGAGAGTTAGAGATTGGCTAGACAGAGTTAACACTCATAAATCCATGGGCCCTGGCGGGATACACCCATGGGTGCTGAGGGAAATATCGTTGCTAAGACACTCTCCATCATCTTTGAAAAATCATGGAGCACAGGAGAGATACCTGATGACTTGAGGAAAGCCAGTGTTACTCACATCTCCAAAAAGGGCAAGAAGGATGACCTGGGAAACTATTGGCCAGTCAGACTCACCTCCACCCTTGGAAAAGTGATGGAACAAATTATTCTGGAGGTTGTTACCAAGCATGTAAAAGAAAGTCATCAGAGGCAGTCAGCATGGATTCACCATGGGGAAATCATATTTGATCAATCTGATAGCCCTCTATGATGGCATGGCAGGAAGGGTTGTCGAGGGGAGAATAGAGGATATTATCTACCTCGACTTCAGCAAGGGTTTTGACACTGTCTCCTATAACCTCCCCATAGGTAAAAATCGGGAAATGTCTGTTAGAGGAAATGGACAGTTAAGCGGATAAAGAATGGCTGAACAGCAGAGCTCAGAGGGTTGTGATCAGCAAAGCAGAATCCAGTTGGAGGCCTGTAGTCAGTGGCATTCTTCAGGGATCAATCCCAGGTCCAGCCTTATTCATCATTTTTATCAGAAACCTGGACAAAGGGACAGAATGTACCCTGAGCACATTTGCTGATGGTACAAAACTGGGGGGAGTGGCTGATACACCTGAAGGCTGTGCTGCCATTTATAGGCTGGAGAACTGGGCAGAGAGAAACCCAATGAAGTTCAACAAGGGCCAGTGCAAGGTGCTGCACCTGGGGAGGAATAACCCCAAGTATCAGCACAGGCTGGGGTCTGACCTGCTGGAGAGCAGCTCTGCAGAGAAGGACCTGGGAGTCTTGGTGGATGACAAGTTTACAATGAGCCAGCAGTGCCCTTGTGGCCAGGAGGGCCAGTGGGATCCCGGGGTGCATTGGGAAGAGTGTGGCCAGCAGGTGGAGGGAGGTGATCCTGCAACTCTACTTGGCCCTAGTGAGGCCACATCTGCAGTGCTGTGTCCAGTTCTGGGCTCCTCAGTACGAGAAAGACAAGGAGTTACTCGAAAGAGTCCAGTGGAGGCCCCAGAGCTGAAGTGTGTGGAGCATCTCTCTAATGAGGTGAAACTGAGGGAACTGGGAATGTTTAGTCTGAGCAAGAGAAGACTGAAAGGGGATTTCATCAATGTATGTAAATATCTCAAAGGTGGGTGTCAAGAGGATGGTGACAGACTCTTTTCAATGGTGCCCAGCGACAGGATGAGGACCAATGGCCATAAACTAAAACTTTACGTTGAGGGTGGCAGAGCACTGGAACAGGTTGCCCAGAGAGGTTGTGGAATCTTCCTCTCTGGAGCCATTCAAAACCCACCTGGACACATTCCTGTGTCTACCTAACCCTCTGTGGCAAGGGGGTTGGACTGGATGATCTCCAGAGGTCCCTTCAAACCCTACCAATTCTGTGATTTTGGCACTTATTCCATAAATTTCCCAGGAACTCAAGTAAGACTGATGGACCTATAAATGCCTAGATCCTCCTTTACAACTGTCTTGTAGACGGGAGTGATATCAGCATTCTTCCAGTCTTCTGGGATAACCCCAGTCTCTAGATTTCTCAACAATTATGGAGAGTGACCTCGCAATGATGTCAACCAGCTCTCCATTTGGGTAACACCCTTGGATGGATTACNGTCAAGAGGATGGTGACAGACTCTTTTCAATGGTGCCCAGCGACAGGATGAGGACCAATGGCCATAAACTAAAACTTTACGTTGAGGGTGGCAGAGCACTGGAACAGGTTGCCCAGAGAGGTTGTGGAATCTTCCTCTCTGGAGCCATTCAAAACCCACCTGGACACATTCCTGTGTCTACCTAACCCTCTGTGGCAAGGGGGTTGGACTGGATGATCTCCAGAGGTCCCTTCAAACCCTACCAATTCTGTGATTTTGGCACTTATTCCATAAATTTCCCAGGAACTCAAGTAAGACTGATGGACCTATAAATGCCTAGATCCTCCTTTACAACTGTCTTGTAGACGGGAGTGATATCAGCATTCTTCCAGTCTTCTGGGATAACCCCAGTCTCTAGATTTCTCAACAATTATGGAGAGTGACCTCGCAATGATGTCAACCAGCTCTCCATTTGGGTAACACCCTTGGATGGATTACATCGGAGCCCATCAAGCTCCTGTTCACACACCAAGTCTTTCACTGACGTGTTTACATCAACCTGGATTTTTATTATCAAAACAACAGTGCTGGTAAAGCCAGAAATGAAGAATGTGTTGAGAACCCCTACCTTTTCAGCATTTTTGAGAACTTATTCACCTCTCTTTTTTGACAGCAGGCCAATATTTTCCTTCTGCTTCTCCTTGTTGTTTACGTACCTTAAGAACTCATTCTTGTAGGTTTTAACACCTCTGGCCAATTTCGAGTGAAGAAGAGCTTTTGCTCTTCTAACTGCATCTCTTCATGTCTTGGCAATGCCCTTATAATTCTCAACTACAATTACTTCATGACTGACTTTCATGTGAAGTGTGCCTGGCACACTGCTTCAGACAGACCACACAGGGCACGGCTCACCTGGCTGCACTATTGCCTTGAGATAATCTCATTTACTGAAATGTCTCTTGTGAAATGCCTGGGGCATTGGAGAAGTCAAAAAGCTGGAATACCTCATCCAGCTCACATTCAAACTAGCCAAAGGAGGTGTGGGTCAGTTTACTCCGGTGTATTCCACAAACTCACAGCCCTTGCAGGAGGAGGTGGAGACTGCTGACAGTTTTTATTCTTGCCCTGAGAGGTTGTCTTCTTATTTAAAACACAGTTCCTCAGCTGTTGTAAATTGCTTGAGACCTTCTGGTTTTCACAGAACAACTCCAGTTTATAGCAAGTAAAAACTGAGATGAGTTTCCGTGCTTTTCATAAAAGGAAAAGAAAACAGAGATCAATAGCTTGCCAAGTGGCAGACACTTAAAAATGATAATGCTTAGGATGTCTCTCTGTAAATATATTTATCCATTTATTTTTGTGGCTTATGTAATACCGCTCAAATTATGTATCTAACATTGTCCTCTGTCTAATGCAGTCCTTGAAATGTCTTGTCTCCCTCTTGTAGAGAGATTTTGCTCTAAATGTGGTCTACAGCTGTAAAAGCTCCTTAATACAAAACATCAGAGCCTATCTTACTCACACAGGTATTGGTAAAATTGCTCATACTTTCAGAAATGGGATCATATAGTGAATGTAGACACCTGGGTCTTGTTTTCCTTGTCAGCAGGTACGCTGTCAGTTCATTAATCAGTTGCTAATTTCCCTTCCTCCTATATATTGTGCCAACCCTTAAGGGCATATGCTCTATCATGTTGTGAGTTTGTTGGCCCTCCTACACCTCTTTATAACAAGCAACAACACATCAAAGATTACCCTGTGTCCACTGAGTTTATGGTGATGACTTTGGCAGTAACACCTGAAGGAAAGTAATGAATGTTTTATACACAAGAATTATTTCACACCTACCAGTGGTGGATTTGCATCCCCTCATTGTTGTATGATTCCCTCAGCCGAATCCTCCCCAGTGACTTAATAACCAAGGTGATTGCCTCAAGCAGTTAAAAACTTCAGGATCTATTCCAAACTCATTTTGTTGCCAAGTTAACAATACAGCAACAAAGGTAATTTAGAAGCATTAAGTGTTCTTCACTTACCATTTTCCTCTCTGGTTTCATGTCACTCCGAGGACATCTTGTCCAGAAATGGGAGCTGAGGTAACAAGCTGAAGGAAAGTGTGGAAGAGCCCTTCCCGTGTGGAGCCACCAAGGGGCAGGTGCAGGTGGGACATAGCTGCACGTTTCCCTTTGGCACAGCTGCTGCCTTTTATCCTTCACATCTTTCTGCTGTTTAGGGGTGTAATTTTCTGACTTTTCATTGCAAGAATAGAACTAACATAGCCTGACCCAGTCTCTGACATTCAATTGGTCTTTTTCTTTCACACTTACACATACACACTTTTTAGGGGAAAACCCCATAACCCTATGAGTATTTAATGTGCTTCATACGTCTAAAGAAGAAAAAATCTTCCCCCCAGCTGGGAAAAGTCCCTTTTATGCAAATCTGCTGACCAGCTCACAGAACTGTGGCTTCTGAGATGTTTTCCTGCAGCCTTTGAAGTAAAGCTGACTTGCAAATAAAAAACATGCTTTTGCACAGAAAAATTCAAAAGGAACTTTTGGAATGGGGTGCAGAAAGAGTGTTTTTGTTGAAATTTGCAATTTTTGAAGGGAGGTTAATCAAAAACTGGGGAAAGTTTTGGTCTTGAGAAATTTCCATCTTGTTTTGAAATAAAAAATATCTAGGAAAAGTTTAAAAAACAATTCGAGCAGGCCTACATTTAACTACTTGGAAAAAGTAATTTCAGTCAGGCAAGTTAACATGAAGACCTGCAAGCTGATTATGAAGGTAAGAATTTGAAGTATTCAAACTTATCATTTTCAATTAAATTTCCACATCACATAGACAAAAAGAGGATACTAATTCTTTAAATAAACACCTTCAACCAGGTGTGGAAGACACTGAAAAATTCTCAAACTTTTATAAATATGTTATACAAAATATCGTATTTAATAAGGAAAAGGGCTCTCTTACTCTTTTGTAACTCCAAACTGTCCTGGCTTTGTTGAGGAAAAAGTTCGTGTTCTGAAAGACCAAATACACTTCTGTGTCAAATCAAAAAATTATCTGAAATGTCTGCCACATCTTTGAGTTAATTACATTTTTAATGCTGCATGGGCTCCAGCCCTCACCCTTTTTCATCCATCTCACCTCCACCAGGTTTTTAAAGATGGTAAACATCTAGTTGGCCTGATTTAAGCTCAGTATTGAGGCAAAGTGTTTCCAGATAAAAATAATGGCATCGCTAGGTAGCTCTACTCATGTTTGCAAAGAACCTTGATATTTCTTCTAGGGCAATAGTAACACAAAGTGGACATGGGATACGTAAATGCAGATACCAGTTCACTTGTTTGTCTGTATTTATCCCCCACTCTCAGGTTCATTTACTTTATAAGCCACTCCATGGCTTTGTTCTTTAAGTTGTTAGAATCAGAGCAAAGAAGCACATATATTTTCCATCAGTGAGACAAGATATTTGGACCATGCTACAGGAAGATAGGGAATAGGGTATTAATTGCCATCCCCAACTCCCTTTCCAGCCGTTTAAAAAAACGCAAGCTGTCTATTGCCCTGCTATAACTGAGATGAGCCTTTAGCAAATGTTTCATGCACCAATCTAACACACCACAGTGTAATAGTCTTTGACATCTTTTTGCTTCGTGGCTTTATGAAGGCTAGATTTACACTAATTTGCAATTAAAGGAAGGATGACTTTACGCCAAATATACAATTTTGACCCCAAGTCGTGTCAGTACCACAGCTGTTCAAATAAAGTTAAATATCCCTAATAATTGAAAAAGTGTTTTTAGAAACATTCTAATGGCGAAATGTCTTCACTGTAGGCTTGGGACTACTTAGACTATAAATGAGTTAATTAGTAGAAAAAATCCTCCTAAGAGAGAGTGGAGCTGTGCAGTTGATCACGTAGATCATATATGTGGATGAAAACATGAAAAGCATCAACACCAACAGGTTGAGTACTTCAAGGCAGAAGCCAGTGCTAGTGGGATACCTGGATTCCCACGAGCTCAGCCACCACTCTACTTTTCCAGAAAACAGGGAAAATAGCCTGGTGAAGGGGTATCTACAACAGAGGAATGATTTGTGTTTGCTGAATGGATAAACAAACTCTGTCCAAAGCAAATGTAAATACAAATGTATGTTGTATACTGCGGGGGGGGGGGGGG